>JASDQU010105564.1:192156-212798 GCA_032191745.1 Picea mariana
GAACAAGTGCAACTGGATGCATACATACACACCAAACTAGTGCACTAGGGCACGTACATACATGTTAGACGAGTTCAACTGGGTGCGTACATATGGGCTAGACAGGGTTAGTTGGGCATGTACATATGAGTAGGACATGCAGTCATGGGCACGTACATACATGTTGTACATGTCATGTAGGGCACATACAGTTCGTATAGGTCACTGGTACAAGACTGTACAACAGGAGAATAGGTGCTAGGATGTAGGTGTTGGCTATATTTTTCTTTTCTCAGTGGACAAAAACATGACAGGAGCATGGGAGCTATCCAAAAGTCTACTAGACAAGGACTTAGAGATCCACGCAGAGCTTGGTGATGATTCCAAGTATGCAGTGAAGGGTGAGGGAACTATCTTGTTCCAACTTGAGTCAAGTGGTTCATTGGAAGCCCGAGATGTGCTATATGTACCAGTGATAGAGGATGAGGAGAAAATGGCTCCGAATGGAGAACAACGTTCATAGGCTTCTAGTTCAGGGAGTCAACCTTCATGTGGGGAGGAGAAGTTAACCCCTTCTAGCTCTATCAGGAGACCCAGATGGTTTACGCGAACATTGTGTTATCACACAAGTTGTAGGTTGGCTAAATTCTGATCCAACCACAAAAATGGCGACAACTAAGAGAACAACTACCCACTGTCACCTTAGGCAGGTATTCTCGTCACTTTAGAGATAAAGTAATCACCTCAAGGGGGGAATCCCCTTGACCTTGGGGGAAACGATATGAAAAGTGAAGAGATGAAGGTGAGCCCCCCTATAGGTCAATGATGGAATGTGAAAAAGGCTTGAAAAGAGTCTCGTATATGGTAGAATATATGTCACAATGTAGTAGACTTTCCAAGTGGTGATTGTACCTACCCAAGACACAATAAAAGCCAACTGTACTAGCTATATGTTAGGTGTACAAGCAAGTTAATTTTTTTTCCCTATTTGCAACAATTAACAAAAATATATATCAACAATGAAACCAATTACTTACTATAGAAATAACCATCAAAAGTATCAATTATTTATTGGGCTATGAAACACTAAACATGCAGACTAATTCCCAATGCCTTAGCACAAGCTTTGATGGTGAATTAGGGTTGCAAAATAGATGTTTTCATAGTTTTTTCAAAACAACTAAATGGCTGTAGAAAATATTTTCTAGAGCAACAATATTTACCCCAAGGAACTAGCCAAAAAATTTCCCAACAATAGCCAACATTAAGTAGATTAACAATAACAACTTTCCAACTATTTCCAACGGTAAAGGAGTGAGAAATTAAGCTTGAAAAGAGAGTTTGTTGCAACCCTAATGGATGTAGCATAAATTTGTAACAACAACAAGGTATTGTTGACCAATCAAAATGCACTAGTGGCTCAAGCAAGCAATTAAGGAAAATAATTGAATCCACTTTGAACAAATTCAATATCTCGTAAAATCATGTCTTTCAAGGCAAGCAATTTATTTCTCCAATGCAATAAAAGACTAGTGCCTTGCCAAATGGGTTGCAGATCTTCTTGTATTAGGTTAGGACTACTAAATCTCAAGGGGTGTAATTTCTTTTACTCCTTTGAGATAACAACCCTAACAAGGTAAAGTCTAGGAGGGTGTAAACACTTTTACTCCTAACAACCTTTGCAATAGTCTTTTCATCAAACAATAATGATAAAAATAGCTGGAGGTTGTAAATCCTTATACTCCTCCAAGGATCTAGCCAATAAAAAGTATGGAACAAGAAATAAACCTAACAAAGTGCATATTTTCCTTACAAATTCCAAGAAATGCCAAGACAAAACCTTAGTTACCAAACAATTTTAACACCAAAGCAAAGAGAAAGAGCCTCCAAGAGTAGCACACCACTTCCTTCCATAAGAAAAGAGATAAACAATATCACAATAGAGAGAGAGAGAATGAATTTTCCCAAATAGGGCGAAAATTTCAGCCAAGTATCCTTCTCCACATGGGAGACTTATATGAAAATGAGATACAAATGATCTCCATTTATACAAAATGTTCTAAACATAGTTTGTCCACATAATTTAGGGTAAACCACAAGAGAAGGGGTCAACAATCCTAATCTTGCCCTTTACAAAATAATATTATTTAAATCATGAAAGAAACCCTAAAACATGATGTCACCCTCCTTTTGGGTGAATTTTGGCACTTTAAGTCAAGTTGTTGAGTTGGAGATGGGTGAAGTAAGCCTCCAAAGGCCAAGTGTCCTGAATCTAAGAAATTTCTTCCATAATCATGGGTTCTTTCCTCCAAAATGTGCCAAGTGTCCTCAACCACCATCAAACCCTAGCCTTACTATGACGTCAAGCTCCAAGAAGGTGGTGTTTTGCCTCCTTCAAGCAAAATTTTTGGGTGGTAGGGGCTAGGTTAGGTCCTCCATGATGTCATCTAAGCCTCCAAAGGCATGTCTTCATGATCCAAAATATGGGCCCTTGGCATCCAACTCGTGGGCTTCAAGCCCCATGGAAGCCCAAGCTAGGTTTGTTCCTCCAAAAATGTCCACCAACTGGGTCCTGCAAAGACAAATTGATATTCCCTTCAAGGATATCAAGTCAAAGCATCTTGGCGAGTAAATAAAATCAACAAAAGAGCCATATAAGAAAGTACATCCAAACCACCTCATCAAAATAAACTAATGCTCAAATACCCTATGCAATTTTCCAAGTTTAGTGACAAAACGACCTATTGGGTGAATCATTCCTTAAGTTTAGGGGTGTTTATTGAGGGGACCTCCATCTAATTCATGTGGATGAGGCTTCATGGATGAGGGGAAGGAATTTTGGGCATGGGGTTCATGACATAAAAAGGTTTGTAGTGTCTCACTTATGGGTGCCTTTGTAGAGGGTGTGATGCACCTTCATTTTCAATGCAACCTTTTTCCAAGCCCATTTGTTTCCTTTTATTCTTTTAGTATGTTTCCAACTTGAAGCCAAGGTGGGGCTTCTACCTAAGCATGAAAAAATGTGCCCACCTTGACTCTACCCTGGTCACATCATGCTTCCCAAAGTGGTATACATGTGTGGGGATTCTACCTAATCAATAAAAACAATTCCCACACATGCTCCTCCCTGGTTGGAATTTTGCTATTAGTCATTCTTTTACGGGTCCCATTAGTTTTTTTTTTGAGAGACATTTCGTTGTCCTTGAGATCCCTGGGAGAGAATATAGAAGGTTAATGGTTTGGATTTTATCTTTTTCCAGCCACAAGCCTCTGGGCCTTCAACCCCTTCTTCCCATGAAGTGAGGGACAACTCCATCTTGGGTCAGTACACCCAAAAAACTCAAAAGGTGAGGAGATGAGGGGATGAATTGTGGAAAGTGACAAGTATGGTCGGGAATGGCACAATGACTCATCAAAAGGACTTCCTAGTAGCATACTTATCCCTAATGATGACCCACTTTTTAGGGCACAATGTCAACCACCAAAGTGAAATGGGGCAAAGAGAATAATGCCCAAGCAAATGTCACATAATCAAAAGCAGTAATAGATGCAACAAAATTAAATGCTTCAAATATTGAAATGACACTCACCATAATACCTGACTTGTACCTCATGGAGCAAGACCCAATGCCTTCCAGAGGCCAGCTGATGTGGTGGATACTGTCATGATCAACCTAGAGTTGTGGTGGTGAGGTGGGTCCTCATCTTTGCAAGTGGACATTGTTGGTCAAGTTGTCTCTTGGTACTCCATGTCTGCAAATTAAGGGCCTCGAGACATCATCTCCTTAGTTATCCCTAGGATTTGGGGATAACACATTGAAGGATGCTCAGGAGTATGTTGGGGCTCCTAAGAGCACTGTTAGGGAGAGAAAGCCTCAGAAAATGTTTTTGAATGATATGGTGCTAATGAGTAGCATCATTGATTCCAAGTATTCTATTGTTTAGGAAGAAGTAGACCAACAATTTTGGTGGGATGCCATGGTGCAGAATGATGTGTGGAACATTGTGCCAAAACCATAGGAACAACTAGTTCTAGGTGAGTCTTTTAGAAATACCTTCCTTGCTAAAAGGCAGTGTTGATATTTGTAGCATCGGACTGGTACTTTCACACAGATCTAATTCTCTAGATGTGTGGAAGTCGTCCAAAGTCTTCAACATTAGTAATTTACTTTAGTTAAATGAATTGTTAAAGTAAAGTGATTTTTATAATTAAAACGAGTTTAATTTAGTGAAATGATAAGGTTATTAGCATAAGTGAATTAAATGAATCTTAGCCATTGATATCAAGTGAGGTGAGATCTAATCTCAACCGTTAATCACTTTGGAGATTAGGGTTATGTTTGATTCAGTCATAACTCAAGATTATAAAAGCAAAGCTAGGTGAAGGACAAAGGCATCCACTTAAGAGCAAAGAAATACTTTTTCTCAAGTGCTTGAGTCATGAAGGATTGTGACTCAAGGGGATCAACAAAAGAGAAAAGAAGGACTTTTTTTCAAGTGTTTGAGTCACAAAGGACTATGATTCAAGGGAATTGCAACAAAGGTGAAGAAGGAATTTCACCTAGAGATCATGTCCAAAGGAGGAAAGTGCAAGTAGTGCAACAAGAGGACAAAATA
Organism: Picea mariana; assembly: GCA_032191745.1. Lineage (NCBI taxonomy): Eukaryota > Viridiplantae > Streptophyta > Pinopsida > Pinales > Pinaceae > Picea > Picea mariana. The sequence goes on from JASDQU010105564.1 coordinate 196,753, forward strand.
TAGCGGACTAACAAGCATATCTAGCAGATTTGAGGTACCAGTGGACAGATCTAGTGCACATGTGAGGTATCAACAGACAAATCTATTAGATCTGAGGTACCAATGAACAAATCTAGCATATTTGAGGTGCCAACAGAAAAAAAACATATCTAGAATATCTGAGGTACCAACAGACATATCTAGTGCATGTCTAAGGTACTAGTGGGCATATCTAGTAGATATGAGGTACCACCAGACAAATCTAGCAGATCTGAGGTACCAACGGAAAAATCTAGCAGATATGAGGTACCAACAGATAGAAATAGTGCATATCTGAGGTACCAATGGGAAAATCTAGTAGATCTAAGGTACAAGCATGTAGATCTAGTAGGTCTGATGTACCAATAGATAGATCTAGCAGATCTGAGTGTCTAACAAGTAGATTTGGGAAGATCGAGCAAAGGGTTTCTTTAGTGCTAGAGTTGTCAGGTTTGTTGTATTTGTATTTTTCCTCAATGGGCCATTTTCCTAGTAAGGGAGCCCTTGTAAGCTTGGATTCTTTATTTAATGAGAAGTTGACTTAAAGGGAAAAATTTATGTGTGTTGTGTGAAGTTTGGTTTCCATATTTTTGTTTTCATTATTTTATTTCCAGCCAGTGTATTTTATTCTGTGTTGTTATTTATTTATCAACAAGGAAAAACACAAGGTATTAAAGTATTTAGGTGTTTGGGCGTAGTGATACTTTTCAATAGCTAAGTCCTAAAGCAATGAATGCTTATATAAATAAATGACTTACTTAAATTATCGTGACCCTCGATGAAATAAATGCATAAACTTAAATAAGGGGCTTGCAAAGAAAATAAATGAATATCAAAAGGTAAGATAAGGGGTGGAAAGAAATAATGTTGAGGAAAGGGTAACTCATGGCATTAAACATTCACTCTATAAAGGCTCTCATGGAGATAAACATCACACATGGCCTTCCATGTTGATTACACCATGGCCATGAAGAAAACCCCAAAACTTACCATTCACTCACACTTACACTTTGATGGGTTTCTTGGGAAATACTCCTCTACTTGTGTATTGGCACACCTAATAGGGTTCTATGATGGTCCTCCCATACTTGAACTTGGAAACTTGCATAAAGTCATAAGCTAGTGTGAATTTTGAAGAAGATACCTAATGTGATCTACTTACATGCTTTTTACATTAAAATGTGACTCACTTTTTATGTTATGATGACTCTTGTGTCCATGATGGTTGGCCTCCATTGATTCTTTGAGCCGGTTACCCCCCCAACCTAGGGGTAACTAAGGAGATGATGTCTCAAGGCCTGCATGTAGAAGATATGGAGTGTCGAGACCCAAATGGCCAACAGATCCCACATTGAGAAGATAGAGCCCCTCCTCTCCACCACACATCACCACTCATAGTCAACGACATAACAACATTTGCCACACCAACTTGGTCCACATAATACAATAAGTCTTGCTTCATGAGGTAACAATTCCAGCCTCATGGTAAGTGTCACTTTAATAATTTAAGCATTTGAGCATGTTGCAAAGAGTCCTTTCTTGATTATGGAACGTTTTCTTGGAAATTATATCTTTTTCCTTATTTCACCTTGGTGGTTGACATGGTATCCTAGTAAGTTGTTCACCGTCAAGAAAATGGTTGCTATTGGGGGTCCCCTTGAAGGGTCATCGTACCATTCCCACTCATAGTTACCACTTTCCACATTTCTTCCCCTCCATTTCCTCGTTTTTTGGATTCATTGACCCCAAGAAGGGCTTGTACCTCATTTCATGGGAAGAAGGAGCTGTAGGCCTAGAGGTGTTGCATCTAGCATTGTAAAAGTCAAAAGCCATAATTTATCCTTCTAGATGCTCTCCCTAAAGGAAAATAAATAAAAATTATCCCACATGATGGGGGAATGGTTGCAGTGATATTTAATTTCCAGTGCACATACAACTTAATGTGTTCTAACTTAAAGTGGCATTGTGGTGCTCTTTTTCTTTCTATTGCACATAGAAATCAATGTTCGAATCATAAAAAAGAAAAAAGGAAAGGAAAATAAAGGGCTTGGAAAATCGTTTCATTGTAAACAAAGGGATGTAGCGCACCCTTCACAAAGGCACCCATAAATGAGAAAATATGATCCTTTGATATGTCAAGAACCCCATGCCTAAGATTACTTCCTCTAATTCACCTCATACTCACCACATGGTCTAGAGAGGGTATTTTCAAGAAACAATCCTTGACTTGAGAATTGGCCTACCCAATAGGGCACCATGACACCCCTCCTTACCTAAATTAGGCAAAGTTTATAAGGTCTTTGAGCATTATTTAATTTGAAAAGAGGGACTTGAGTGTTGTGGGATATGTCTTGGTTGAATAAGGTTTTCTTCATCTATTTCTTGCTCTAGTAAGTGAATTTTCCGCAATTATATGGTGGTTTGCTTGGTAAATTCAAGAATTTGCTGGAAAAACCCTAGGAGGAGTAAGAGTGTTTACACCCTCCATAGCTCACAACATTTCTTCATCTAGCGAAAATAACTCAAGGTTTGATTCAAGAAGTAGGTGTGTCTACATCCTTGAAGCAAAATCCTAAGAGGAGTAAGAGTGTTTACACCCTCCATAGATCATAGTATTTCTTCAACTAGCTAAAAGCACTCAAGGTTTTCTTCAAGAAGTAGGAATGTCTACACCCTTGAAGCAAATTTTGGCTAGGGTTTATGCTCTAGGGAGTAAGATGGTTTACACCCCTAGAAACCCTAAACCCTAGTTTAGCCTTGATTAGTGAGCTAATCGATTTAGAAGAAGGAGGCATTTTGGGTGCTATAAGGGTTCAACCCTAATTCCTCTCTACTCTTCTATTTGGTTTAATTCTGTTTCAAGCAAGTGACTCCATAACCCAATTRCTTAAAGGCACTAGTCTTCATTGATGTAGTAAAGTGACAAAGTTTCATAACAATCTCTCTCTCTCTTACTTTCTTACTTCATGATAAATGAAAGTGATTGGTGATTAGATGAATGATGAACTTTACAATTAGTTTATTTCTATTATAAATTTTTTAATACAACCATTAGGGATGCTTGTTTCTTCTACTATATTTCATTTATCTCACAATTTAATCATGGAAAAACTTGTTTAAGTATTGGACCTGAAAGTGCTTGTCAAGAGCTTCATTTTGATCTATTCACTTGTTGATTTCTATTCTTAAATATTGTTGTTGTTAAAATTTACTTGTTGCAGATAACACTTGTGTAAAAACCAATATAGCTATCAAAACTAATGTTTAAAGGCTTAATCATCATCTACTAGTTGTTGGCTTTCAATTCATATAATTTATTGCAAATTTTGACGATGTTTTCTTGTAGTTGTTACAATTTATTCATTGTTGTTATAACATTACTTTCTACTACGTTTTTAGGACATCAAGAATAGCTTGATAAGTCCTTAGTGGTTATTGGCTTATTTTATGATATTTGGTTTTGGGTGTGTGTCCTAACGTGTGTTTTGCAGGCAATATTCAAGCCATCTTCTTTCTTTTCCCAATCCTCTCTTCAAGAATCCTTAGCCACCTTGTTCAAGTGACCAAAATAGGGGCCTCTTCCAACTCTCGTGCTTTTTCCAATCTATCCCCTTAAGGTCACCCAAGAAGCCTCCCTTGCATTAGACTTGTCCATCACTAAAACAAGGGGGATGTCTATTGAGGTGACAATGAAAGGTGCCATTAGTTGTTGACACATTTGTTGTTTGGGTTGGGCTTTTCCCTTACTACAAATCGTGCGAAATTTTTTTTGGCGCCATTGTCGAGGAGGATTTTGAATCCTTTCCGATCCCATAACGACACTTGAGAAGTCTATCCCAAAGCATTTAACTTTAGCTTCCTTGATGATTCCATTTGAGGGAAGTTACCTTTTCACTTTTGATGAGACTTTCATAAAGTTCATCTGCTGACTCCACAACTTGAGGACCCATCTTTCCAAAAGACACTTCCCAAAGGAGGGTTTAAGCCTTCCAAAGTTTACCAACGAAGGCCTATTCATAATTCACTCATTGTCAAAACCCTATTTCAAGGGAGTCTTCCTTTCTCTCCATTGGCTCATCCATGGGATAGCAACCTTTACAAGCCATTGAATATGACCAACATCACCGACTACCCCAATAACATGCCAAAATAATCTCACAAGTGGCTACCCAAATTCACCGGAATCAATGTTATTACAACTAAAGAACATCTTGATGCTATTGGCATGGCCATGGAAGATAAAACTATTGAACATGAAGATGTTGCGATGAAGTTACTAGCTTCCTCTCTCGATGAAGATGCTAAGAAGTGGTTCAAGAGATTTCCTGACAATTAGTTGAAATCATATCAAGCTTTCATAGATTTGCTCAAAAAGAAATGGATGAAGAAGAAATATAGTGGAATTTTATTAATGCAATTCAACCAGATTAAGAAGAAAGAGAACGAAACAATGAAGGAATTTGATGCTAGGTTTGACAACTTGCTTAGTCAAATCCAAAAGGACTTATTCCCACCGGAAGAAACCATTCTCCTTATTTATTTGAATGCTTGTGAAGGATAGTTTGGTTTTATCCCAAAGGAAAAGATGCCTGAAAATTTAACAAAGGATAAAGAATAAACCGTACATATTGAAGAACATTTTGTCCATTCTAAGATTGAACCTTTTCAGTTTCCCCGTGCCAGATCAAAACCGAAGACAAAGCCATCAACCAACAATGTACAAGATCCAGTCACACTTTTCGATCAAATCAATGCCCAATTTATCCAGAGCCAAAATCAGATCATGAACAATTTGGCAAATTTAGAGAGGCATCATTATGGTATAAGGCCTTGGTTTATCAGACATCAGAGGGAAAGCGCAGGTTGGAAACCTAAGCCACAACAAGAAGCGAAGGCACCTGACACCTTGAATCCCATCGAGATGGTTAACATGGAAGGATCACTGTGGTGTGTGCCTTGTGAAGAACCTCATTGGAAACATTAATGCCTGAGACAAAGAGAAGAAGAAGATCCAAGATTTGCAAATCGATTAAAATTTATTGATACAAATTACATGCTTGAGGGTGATGAATACATTGACATCACCGAAGAAAAACATTAGGAAGTTAGGAAGTGGCCAACTAGACGAGCTCGGTTGGAAATATTCAACCAAATGGATGAAGCTTCAAAGGAGAGGTTGAGGGAAAGGGATATTTTGACATTTTCCAGCAAAAATAAAGTGCCAACATCATCTCCTCCAACAACAAATATGGTGTCACCACCTCCTCCCTCGCCTGTTCATGATTCAACTTCGCAACCTACACCATCTAGTGATGATCTCCACCTCAACATTGATGTGCCCAATATGATTGGAAATATGAACATGGTGGTGCCAGTAGTCAAGATGTGAAAAATTCCTTCTGTAAGGAAATAAGTTTTGAAGTATTTAAATATACAAGATGAAGTAGGGGACCCTTTAATGATTTTAAATACTATGTATCATGGGAACCAAAGAGAAGACAACCCCCCTTTTTATCTTTCTCTGGGCATAAATGGTTTTCGTTTGAACAATTGTATGTTGGAATCTGGGGCCTTAGCAAACATGTTGCCTTTGAAGGTCATGAAATGACTAGGTTTGAGGACAAATTGTCCTTATGTAAATGTTTGTGGCATCAATTTAAAGAAAGTGAAGGTTTACGATCTTACAGAGGATTTGAAGGTTTACTTACAAGTGTTACCCCACATTGAAATCAATATGAATGTGGTTGTGATTGATGTACTAGATGCTTGGGGAATGCTCCTATCAATAAGTTGGTCCGCTACCCTTGGTGGTTTTCTCAATATGGACCTAACTCATGTGCATATCCCTATSAGAGATGGGGCATTTGATATTATGTATAGTCAATTGATTGCCAAGAATATTGTAATTGATCCAAATAGCCCTGACTATTGGAGTGATTGTGAATATGATGTGACACCTCAGGTCATTGAGTATGATCCTTGGAATTTACCATTTGCARGAGAAGACTATATTGATACACTATTTACAAAGACATATAAGTATAAGGAAAAACTTGTGAAATACTAGGGAAAGGACTCGAGATCCATCGAGATACTCAAGAAGGATGAGGGAAAGAAGGATAAAGAGTGAGAACAAGCTATCAAATGTATGATTGAAGCAGATCCTACCACACAACCTTACATTGAAGACTATCGTATGTTGAATTTGAAGAAGGCAACCTTACACTCATGTGGTACAAAAAGAAGGGAAAACCAAAGTATGACAAGATGAGTGAAGTTCTATGGCTTGGCTCTTACATTGTCAAGAAGAAGTCTAAAAAGGGTACTTACTATTTATCTGCCATGGATGGGAGGAAGATGCCTTTACTAGTTGATGGGTCTATCCTTTGACTCTACATAAATGAGACTTGATTTCTACGGGCCTCGCCCCCCAGGTAAGTAGGTAGGTCATTTTMTTTTCTTCATTGCATTTGTGAGTTCATGTCATCGTAGGGTAGTTTCATTTCCTTTCATTTTATTTGGTTTGCTTGTATTTATGCATAGTTKTTGTGATGCATTTGCTTGAATCATTACATTTAAGTTAAAATTTTTTGAAAAATGCAATATTTTTTTTTTTTATGAAATCTTATAGTTGTCAATTTTGAAATTTTGAAGTTTTACCATATGAATAGGGGGTGAGTTCACTACCCTTTGATGCTTTAACATTTTGCTTGAGTGTGCGTAGGAAAAATTCATACTAGGAGATGTTGAGGTTCTCATGTGCTCTACAACGAGAACATGTCCCCATATAGGAGCTATATGTTACCTCCCCATCCTAGGGGTAACTAAGGAGATGATGTCTTCAGGCCCATAGGTAGCAGACATGGAGTTTTGAGAGCTAGATGGCCGATAGATCCCACATTGAGAAGATAAAGCCTCTCCTCTCCACCACGCATCACCACTCATCATCAACAACATAACAAAGTCCGCCACACCAGCTTTGTCCACAAAGACATTAGGTCTTTCTTCATGAGGTAACAAGTCGAGTCTCATGGTAAATGTCACTTTAAGAATTTAAGCATTTGAGCATGTTGCAAAGAGTACTTTCTTGATTATGGAATGTTTTCTTGGAAATTATATCTTTTTCCTTATTTCACCTTGGTGGTTGACATGGTATCCTAGTAAGTTGGTCACCCTCGGGAGAAGGGTTGCTACTGGGGGGTCCCATTGAAGGGTCATCCTACCATTCCCACTCATACTTACSACGTTCCACATTTCTTCCTCTCCGTTTCCTCATCTTTTGGGTTCATTGACCCCAAGAAGGGATTGTACCTCATTTCATGGGAAGAAGGGGCTAAAGGCCCAAAGGTTTTGCATCCAGCACTGTAAAATTCAAAAGCCATAATTTATCCTTCTAAATGATCACCCTGGAAGTCCYGAGAGCCATGAATCGCTTCTCTATAAAAATAAAGGACTTTTAAAAGGAAAATAAATAAAAAGTATCTCGCTTGATGGGGGAATGCATTGTAGTGTTCTTTAATTTCTAGTGCACATAACACTCAATGTGTTCTAACTTCAAGTGGAATTGCAGTGCTCTTTTTCTTTCCATTGCACATAACACTCAATGTTCAGATCATAAAAAAAAGGAAAGGCAAATAAAGGGCTTGGAAAAATGTTGCATTGCAAACGAAGGGATGCAGTGCACCCTCCACAAAGGTACCCATAAATGAGACAATATGAGCCCTTGATATGTCAAGAACCCCATGCCCAAGAATACTTCCTCCAATCCACCTCATACTCTCTACATGGTCTAGAAAGGGTTTTATTGGGAAACAATCCTTGACTTGGGAATTGGCCTACCCAATAGGGCACCATGACACCCTCCCACACCTAAATTAGGCAAAGTTTATAAGGTCTTTGAACATTGTTTAATTTGAAAAGGGGGACTTAATGCACTTATTTGGGTGGTTCTTTTATTAGATGTGGCTTATTTGACATGATTCATATGACTTGTGGAACCTTGGAGGGCGTATTTGCTTGTTTATGCAGGACCTTTCTTGATGAAAGTCATTCATGAAGGGACTAAGCCACTTGAACCTTCATAAGGGTATGAAATCCCATTGGATGGATGGTGTGCCCCACACATTGGAGGCATAGAATGATGAACATTGCACCTTGGATGATGTCCCTAGCACATGGACGTGGCCCGAAAGCATGAAGAAGGGATGACATCACCCTCCTATGCTCAAACATCCCTCTCTTGCATCATGAGGTCACACATTTCGGAGGACATTTGACATCTTTAGTGCACTTGGTGGTGTTGTGGGCTTGTACCCCCACTCTTTTTCTTGATTTGGGGATGACGTGGCACCTTAGGAGCAAGACATCCTAGTCTTTGGAGGCTTATCTTCACACGTGCCACCTTAGAGAAGAGTCTTGTGGGCTTGCATGCCATTACTTTATTATTTTTCATCATTTTGTAGCCTATGTGGGCAAAAAGAGAAAAAACGATTTGCTAATTAGGTATTATGACTTTTGTTTTGACCTAAAATTATGGATTTAATTGTAAATGTGGACACACATGACTTGGGTTTTCCTCTATAAATAGAGGCAGGTCATTTTCATTTGGAACATAACTCATCACTCATAAAATTACTCTTTAGACTGCAATTTCGACCCTCTTGGAGAGTTTCGCTAAGTCTCTTTTTCTTGTGTTATTTTCTCTTGGAGGACTTCTATTGGTGCGTTATCTTCTTGGGAGCTTGTGGTCAAGTGTTGTGGGATATTTCTTGGTTGAATAAGGTTTTCTCCATCTATTTCTTGGTCTAGTATGGTGTAGTAAGTGAATTTTATGCAATTATATGGTGATTTGCTTGGTAAATTCAAGAATTAATTGGAAAATCCCTAAGAGGAGTAAGAGTGTTTCCACCCTCCATAGCTCACAACATTTCTTCATCTAGCTAAAAACACTCAAGGTTTGCTTCAAAAAGTAGGGGTGTCTACACCCTTGAAACACATTTTGGCTAGAGTTTATGTTCTAGGGAGTAACAGGGTTAACACCCAGAGAAACCCCAAACCCTAGTTTAGCCTTGATTAGTGAGCTAATTGATTTAAAAGGAGATGTTTTGGGTGCTATAAGGGTTCAACCCTAATTCCTCTCTACTCTTGTATTTGATTTAACTCTCTTTCAAGCAAGTAACTCAGTCTTCATTAATTTAGTAAAGTGACAAAGTTTCATAACGGTTAGAAACATAATCCTTTAAGATTACCCACTTACCCATGAAACCTCAAATGATAATAATGATCAACGGGAGTCCAAGAGACCTTGGACAATGAATCCAAAGGTCACATTAGATGTATCATATATTAATAAAATGTGAAATCTCACACTTATCTTAATCATGCATTCTATAAGAGCGGCCTTGGATCTTAGCCCTGATTTCCTATGGTAGTTATCCATAGAAATTCTCGGGCGTTTCCTTTTCCCAAGTGCAGAAAACGCCTCTCTCTTCCTGTCAGTCTGACACTTTGATCGATTCCCTGAGGTTTGTATTTCTACCAGCAAGTAGAAACGTCTCTGGTTGTTCCCTGTTGATTCCAAGGATAACACAACTCTCTCCATGGTTAGCACGCATGTCCATTGCTAGAATCGATTTGTGCCCTCGCTATACTTCGCTGCTCTGCTAGTTGACCTGCTACTTCCTTCCACTTATATTCATTCTGCGTGTGAGTCTGTCTTAGGTGCGTAAACGGCTTTCCGAGACCTGTCTCTCCAACTAGCTCGTTGCTTCTTTTCTGCATAGTATGGCACGAGCTCTGGCCTCATCAGTTTTGGATCAGAAATCCTAGAATTATTACCTGTCAATATATGCATTTCACAAATTTAGCTGTACTCATACTCAACATGGACGTGGCGCCAAACGACCGTTTCATTTAAAATGCATGGGAAAACGTTGGCAACACCTTTATTTTCCCGGCGATTGAGATTCTGTGTTCTGGTGAATACAAACAGACACGAGGAGCCGCACTCGAGTTGCTTTTTCAGCTTCGACGATTGAATTGAGTGTTGTTCATTGCCCATAAACTCATGTCATTCGGATTGGTTTGTCATTAACCGTTTCAATATTCGAATGGTTTGTCATTAACCGTTTCAATTTCTCATGCAAAGTTATCCAGTGCTTCGCTAGAGTCCGCGCAGAAGCCGATTGTGGAGAGCTTCTAGCAACCCATTTTGCTGGATGAGAGATGTTTCATTGCATCCAAACCTGATACCGGTTCTGTCTTCGTTAAACCCGATACCGCTAGGGTTTATGCCTTAAAAATACCTCAATACCTAAAAAATTCGACAGGCGTAGGGATTAAGGTTTCGACGTGTCTGATTAGCTCTACTGACATAATACGTTTGGTATCGATGGGTATGGATTTTTCCGGGCATTAAAATGGCATGGGAAGTATTAACATCGACATGTGACCTTCCAAGTTAGTATTGAATTCAATGACTGTAACTATTATATAAGAGGATAGGATCTGCCATCCCCTCCATTGTATTTCAGAGGAGAACAAACAAGTGGCACAGAAAGGGAGGTTATGATATCATATTTAAATGCCAAAATCATTTATTGGCACGACTGTATCTACTGAGAACAAAGTGTCACTTGGCCACCATGACATAGCTATAACTTCATTAGGCTAGATTGAAGAGGAAATGTCGACCGATGCAGGTTTTTAAATCACATTTTGATTCCTTGTCTAGAAAATCGCCAAATCGAGGGTCGGCTATCAGGCATATGAGTGGCGCCTTTGTAATTACTCCCTCTTCATTTCGAACTTGTCAATGCACATGTATATGGTGTAATCACTAGTCTCCAGCTTGTTTGACTATGTCTATGGGCAGTTGGGCTTTCGACAACATCAAGAACTTTGTTTCCTCATTATCATAGAGAAGAAGGATTTCTAAGCATTTTATTTAGCCTTCCACTTTTATTGTTCAAGAGTGTGAGATTCATGTTTTTATGTTTGATATTAATTACATAGAGGTAAAGCTAGAGACTTTGTTTCCTCATAATCATAGAGAATAAGGATTTCTAAGCATTTTGTTTAGCCTTCCATTATTATTGTTCAACATTGTCAACTTCATGTTTTTATGTTTGATATTAATTACATAGAGGTGAAGCTAGAGACTTTGTTTCCTCATAATCATACACAAGAATGATTTCTAAGCATTTTGTTTAGCCTTCCACTATTATTGTTCAACACTTCATGTTTTTATGTTTGATATTAATTACATAGAGGTGAAGCTAGAGACTTTGTTTCCTCATAATCCTAGACAAGAAGGATTTCTAAGCATTTTGTTTAGCCTTCCACTATTATTGTTCAACACTGTGAGCTTCATGTTTTTTTGTTTGATATTAATTACATAGAGGTGAAGTTATCTCTACATTAGATAGATTTGACATACATGAAACACTATTGGTTGTTAATAGTGACATGATCTTTTGAGGTTCTTTGTACATCCACAAAAGTGATTTTGTATATCATACTAAATCACAACCACCAACTTTGATTATGTTATGATTGAGGATATCTCATTTACTTTTCAAATTCTCAGTGGTGATGTTCAAAAGAAGTTGTCTATGGTGGAGCAGGATCACACAAGAGACCACACTTTCTCCAGAATCAAGGTATTTTTGCAAGTTTACTTGTGTTTTTATGTAAACGGGTGCATTTTCGGTATAAGCCCACACCTTGCATTTGCAGTTTGAATTTTTGAGTTTGCATCTGATTATAAAGTCAGGGTGGGGTTGCAAGAAACCTATGACGTCTAAATTTGTCTTTAAAATGGCTCGAGTTGAGGAACTGTTAGAGTTATTGAACACTCTAATCCTCTCTTTTGTGGACATCCACAAAAGTGCTTTTGTATATCGTACTAAAGGGAAACCATCAACTTTGATTTTATTATGATAGAGGATATCTCATTTACTTCTCAAATTATTAGTGGTGATGTTTAGAAGAACCACTATGGGTGGATTCCTTCTTGGTGATGGTCATCAATAGTCAAGAATATATGACAATCATACTAACGAATTCACTCTCAAGTATTGACGCATCTTGTAGTGGACATATTTTTGTCTTCTCACCTTGTCCCTGACAGGGGGAACACCATCAACAATTGGAAGTCAGGCTTCCAATATCGAAGTCTCATCAATCGATCAATAACAAGGGAGCATGACAAGCAAGCATTATTGGTTTGTGATTTTCCTTAAATCACCACTTAGTAGAAGATCTTCAACTTCTGCTAGAAAAGGGTTTGTGGTTTTTCTTAAACCTCCACTTGGTATCAGACTTTTTGCTTCTTCTACATCATAGTTTATGGTCATCTTTAAACCAACATCGAGAGAACTTCCATTTACTAGAAGACACCAACATCCAGCTTCTAGCTAACTTAGGAAATGTTCCGGGAACCGCTGAGTCTAGAGCAAGGTTCAAGAGTTTGTGGTCATCCTAAAACCACTAGATTGGTTTGTGGTCTTCCTTAAACCACGATCACCATTTAGTATAAGACATAAGCTTCTACTAGCCATTCAATTTGTGGTCATCCCAAAACCACCAGATTCAGAGAGCACATTCAACCATCAACAACTACACACTTCTAGATTTCAGCCACCCACTTTCAGATATCAATTCTCACCTTGGACTTTTATACACCCTGTTATCGCACAGTTTGTAGCTAGGTCAAAAAGGATAGAGGATTGAAGCCAAACTGGCGTAACAGGAACCTTCCCCACCCAATGTCACCTCAATGGGGAGGTTCTTTCTATTTAGGGAGGTTAACCCAGGGGAGACGTCCCCGACAACTTGGGGTTTTGAAGAGGCCAAAGTATAAGGATCAAGGCAAAATTTCCTCCTCATAGGTTACCACCAATGGTCAGATAATCCGGCTAATCAACAAATAAAGAAGTGTATGCCCAAAAGAGAACACCTGCCCGGAACAAGACAATAACAAGATAATATGTATGCAGGCTATATATCAGTGGGTTAGTACTTCATGTAATTATATGACATCAATATATAAGCAATGAAACAACAGGTATTAATGAGATCAACGTTTTATCAATATAGCAATGGAGAAGTATCAATTCATCAATAACTATTGAGATGATGTAATCAACAATGTATCTAACCAATCTTTATTCAATAAATGCTTTCAATCAACATCTAATTGCTTATCATCAAAAGTTGCTGAGTCAAGATGGAATAACCAAGTGTTACGTCAGCCTAGTTAGGGTTAGCTAGTTAGTTAGGGTTTCAAAATTTAAAGTTTTGAGAGTTGGTTTGAGGACTATTAGTTCAACGTTGTGTGTCTAAGATCAGTGCCTAAGGGTACATGGAGTCAAATAAGGAGAGGACGCAAAGTTGAAGAGATGAAGGCTAAGGACAAGAGGGAAGGGTTCTAGAGTGCTGCAATGGCAGGTCCCTAGAATCAAAACCCTAGGGGAAAGAGGCTCACTCCGGTGTTGCTTAAGCAAGGCCTCGTGCTCTTTCCTCCTTCCTTAGGTCAAACTTGGCAAAACGAGTAGCATGTGAGAAGAGTCAAAACAAGAGGATTAGGTGAGGGAGAGTGTTGCAATGGCAAGGCTCTATCACTAAAACCCTAGAAGATGGATGACCCTAGGTGTAGATAACCTAGGCCTGGGATGTCACCCTTCTTTTAACCTTTAAAATCAAAGCTAGCTTAAGGGAAGAAGTGAGAAGAGTGTAGCAAAGGCTAGGCTCTTTCTTCCTTCTTCAATGGCTGAAAATTTCTCTCTAAGGGGACATGAGACAAGGACCTACTTGTGTGCTTGTCACCTAGGGTTTTAAAATCAACAAATTTATAAGTAAATGCAAGAATTATAAACCTACAACCATTCAATTAAGAAGTTTTGCAAGAAAAAACACTTACATATCATGATGAAAAGCATATGCAAACCCTAGTTGTAAACCTTCCTTGAAGAGAAATGCCAAACATGCCAAGAAAATCATTCCATCAACAAGTGCGCCTCCTTTAAAAGACCAAATACCCAAACTAGGGCGCAAAAATCAGACCTCACAAGAGAGTGAGTTGTGTGTTATGTTCAAATGAGGGAAAAACATCCTCAATATATAGTGTATCATGACCTTTCATTAAAATTAGGTCATTAAAAATAGCCGACAAGGCTACAAACCAAAATCATACTGTTTTTACAATAACTGCTAAGTAAAAGACATAAATGAGCAAAAAGTGAGATGTTAAGCCTCTCTGAGGGAGACGTTAGGCCCTTTTGGGGCTAGTCCAACATCCAAAAGTCAGACGTTAGCCCTTTCTGGGGCTACTCCAAGCTGCAACACGTGCCAACTGTCCTATCAAACTGCCACACGCTGAAGGTGATGTCAAGGCCTCTTGGGTGACGTCTTGGCCATCAAAAGGAAAACATTCCATCTGAAGTGGGTCAACCACCCTGGGATGGGCTCAGCCAAAGTGTCCTGGGTGGAACTTCCTTCTTCTTCTCATGTGCATGATCTCATCCAATCACTGTCCTGTCTCTACCCCTGATGGGGTCCCAACAACCATATGATGGGCTCTTCATCCCCATGGAGGTCCGAGCTAATCATTTCCCCATGTGTACCGGTCCAACTGGTACCTATCCGTCGGGCATGGTCCTGCACATCAAAAACTTCACCCTCCATGGGCTCATTAGTCACAGGGATCATAGCAATTTCAATCACATTTCATCATTAATTTTATCAAATACATGCATAAAACCCCTGATATATCATTCAATAGCTTAAAGACATTACAATGACCTACAATACAAAGCCGAAGAAAAAGACAAAATACCCTATTGGGCCAACATCCATAAGAAAAGGAAAGTTTCCAGAGGATATCATCCAAGCCATGTAAAACGAGGTGATGTGGTCAAGGGATGTCCAGACATACGGGTAGAGTGAAAGACAGGGGTGTACGATATTACCTGTGGGTGCCTTTGTAGAAGGCGAGTTGTACCTCTCATGGATGCAATTCTTTCCAAGCCCTTTATTGCCTTTATTCTTTCTTTTCTTTATTGCTTTTTCTTATTTATTTCAAGGTCTAACTAGAGGACACTGCCTTGGCATGGTGACGAGAGATGACAGTGTTACCCACAAGCACTTTCACAGAGATGATAAGGCTGGCTCGTGATGAGACCCCCTTTCTCTTGGCCATGCAACCAAAGGTCACTACCCTGGCGTGGTAACTAGATAATGGCAATGTCATACTACTAGGTACCCATGAACATAATAGGTTGGCTCGTGATGAGACCCCCTATCCTCTCGGCTAGGTCTTGTTTTGTTATTTTTCTTTGGGTCCCTCTTCTTTCTTGCTGAGAGGCTTTTATTGCCTTCTCGGGGATCCCTGGACGAGGCATCTCTAAGTTTCATTTTTTTATGTCTTTTATCTTTTACCATCTGCTTTTACCTTCTGGGCCTTTATCCCCTTCTCCCCACGAGATAAGGTGTAACCCCACAAACAGATCATCCTAATGCCCGGACTAGGGGAATGGGGCAGATGAGTGGGAAATAGGATGTAAAAGTGATGACATGATGGGAGCGGACAATGTCTCTTCATAAATCCCCCGGTGGCAAACCAAAACCTATGGATACAAGCTTGCTAGGGCACCTTGCCAATCCCCCCAACCATGGTAAAGTGGGATAATGTAAGATCCAAGCAGTCGTCAGAAATAAAAGGAATTTGATGCATATATCTAAAGGTCATAATGATAAAAAATGACACATACCATAATACCTGGACCAATTACCTCATGGAGCAAGAGTCTTCTTCGATACAATTCCAAGCTGAAGGTGATGGATGCTGCTGCTACTGACAAGACAAGTCTGATGAAAGAGAAGAAATATGGGCCCTCCAGGGCCTTGCTCAGGTCAATCCTACTCTCGGTACTCCATGTCTGGGACCTGTGGGCCTCGAGACATGATCTCCTAGTTATCCCTAGAAATCGGGGATAACATCTGGCTCCAACTCAGGGACATGTGCTCAC
>JASDQU010105565.1:23384-48583 GCA_032191745.1 Picea mariana
GATTTCCTTAGGGACGTCTCCCTTGGACTTGCCCTCCTGAATAGAAAGAGCTCCCCATCGAGGTGACAGTGGGTGGGGAAGCTCCTGTTACGCCGGTTTCAAGCCCTTGGACCTTTCCTACAAACCGTGCGATAACAGTCCCAATTTCTTATTCCTTTTATCCCACACTAAGACCAGATCACCATTCTCAAAGCTCCTTTGCCTAGATTTTCCATCAAAGACCTCTTTCACCCCTTTCAATAATATGTGAACTTTTCATATGCCTTTTTCTTACATCATCCACTTCTATTAATTGATTGATCCTTGCCTCAATGCTTCTTCTTCTCTAGTAAATCCCCATGGCAACTTGAGAACATGCAATTGGATGTTAATAGGAAGAGCTAGCTCCATATTATAAACTAATTCAAATGGGATCTAACTTGTTGGCTTTTTGGAAGTGATCCCATCCTTGTAAAGAGCATACTTAATCTTGCCATCCCAATTCCTCTTTTCTTATCCATGTGTCTGTTTGATGACTCTAACCAAGTTTTTTTTACTTGATTCCGATAGAGTCCAATGTTGCACTTATCATTATTGGGAATTTATCGCCGGGGGTAAAAAATTGAAATTATCGACAATATTGGGGAAAATATCAGAAATTATCAGGAAACTTTAAAAAAAAAAAAATCATTTTTTTTTCAAAATGAGAGAATAAAACCCAAAATCGCAATTTAAAGGTGAAAAAACTGGATTGAAAAGCAACACGGCGATAATTTAGATTGTCTAGCGATATTGTCGAAAATTATCGCGATAATTTCAAATTATTGAATTAATCGTGGTAAATTCCGGTGATATTATCGCTGAGGTTCAGTTTGGCGATATTATCATGATACGTGCAACACTGCGATAGACTATTCCCCTTTAGATAGTAATTGGAAGCATGTGACAAGACTATAGCATGATCAAGACAAAGGTAAGTAATTTGACTATATCTAAAGATAGATGCATTATCTACAGTCAACTTCAAAGGTACCCCAAACCTAGTTATGATATTTTCCTCTAATAACTTGATGGAAACATAAACATCAATTGCTTTCTAGGATGGATTAGACCCATCGAGTGAAGCAACTAGTGCTGGTTAAGATCCATTTAAATTTTAAATCCATTACTCAACTTTTCATGGACCTCTCTCTCTCAAAAAAATTTCGAGTTTTCATGAACTTCTCTCCCTCTCTCTCTCTCTCTCTCTCTCTCTCTCGACAGAATTTTGAGTTGGACACACTCACTGTTAGAATATTGTGCTCGTTTACCATAGACAATGCTACACCATTGTGACCCAACCATAGGCATAAAGCCACCCCGAGCACCTTAACCTTTGTTAGATAGAAAGATTCCAGGAAGCCACACTAGAACCAACAGATAAACCACGAGAGCACACCTTCTCCAAGGTAGCGCACAAGTAAGAGTACCAAAAGGGCTGAACAAGAGTGTGCTACACAACTGCAGTCGTTGCTACTCCTCTTCCAGACTTGTGCACTACTTTTGCTACTACTGCACTTCTAATTTATTCGCACCAACTGAGTGAGTGTGTGTTTTTCCAAATGAGCTAAAGCACCTTCTATTTATACTAATATGGCCAGGTGAACATGTGTCTCTTCAAGCAGGGTTGACCTGTCCTTTTCTGCATATAATACTTCAATATTACTTATTCTGTTGAGCCGACTTATCTTCTAGGGTTTTCACACATCTGTTTAGGTTTTCCCTTGCTTTCAGAATATTCTATTCTAGTTAAAGGTTTATCCATGGAGGTTAATATCTCCTGCAACTACCAAAACATCAACACTCCCTCTTAGTTAGGGAGGTATTTAACCATGATGTTCCACTTCTGGTATTCATAGCCTTGCTCGCTATGCCATGATCCTCTCTTCATGGTTACGCAGACCATGCCGCTGGTAGCATCATTACGTCACACATGGCTACATCCATGTGGACCTATCAATCTGTTCTAGGGGCCACAACCTGCTAGAGAACACTAGAGCTACACCTTGTAGTGTGTGTCACCATCATCGTCATGGGCTACACCCGCATGACGTGCTCACCCATGGCTACACCCATGTCGTGAGTATCATCATTATCCATCCATCTCACATGGCATGGGCAAGACCTACACGGTCTTGCAGACCGGTAGCATCACCAGAGCTACACATGCTATCTCATGATCACCCAGATCATTTTACGAGCAACACCATCACATCCATATAGGTTCTCGACTACGTCACTAGTGTACCAGACTGTCTCATTGGTGTAGCAACAACTTGGCATACCATACCATCTCACTGGAGTAGCCTACAACTCGGCATAAATCCTACAACTCGACATGACGCCTACAACTCGGCATGAAGCCTACAACTTGGCACAAGGCCTACAACTTGGCACGAAGCCTACAATTCGACACGAAGCCTACAACTCGGCACAAAGCCTATAACTCGGCTTGAAACCTACAACTCGACACAAGGCCTACAACTCAACACGAAGTTTACAACTCGGCACGAAGGCCTACAACTCGGCACAAATGCCTACAAAATCCTTCTTTTCGAATTCTGCCATCAACTCCCTTTAAATGAGAGAATCCTCAAACCAAGCTTCCATCTGCTGCATGCCCCTATACATCTTGCAAAATGTCACGAAACCTTGCTTCTTCCTGATCACTGACTCCCTTTGAAGTTTGACTCCCTCTGATTCCTTTCAAGTCTTGATTTTTTGTGGTAACCTTCTTGGAATACGTAGGATAACCCGCCCGAAACATGGACAACAAGAGAAAAAGTATTTCCAATATAATAGCATTTTATATAAAAACATATCAATTTCATGGTAATTCATTATAACATTACCAAGGTGTCCTGCCTGAGAACAAGAACAAGAAATATCTCTTAGAGGAGATGTTAGTTCATATTGCAATTAAGTACAATAAGCATTTATAATAGTAGTACATGCTACTAAGTATTCGTTTTTTCCTAGCATCAATAAAATCTAAAGGATTGTAATACTTAAGCAACAATAAAAATATCAAACTTGATATGCAAAATTGGAGTTTGGCTATTGTTTCGCTTGAGTTGTTTTTCTTTTGAGACAAGTATTCTTTCCAACCTGGAGAGTGTGTTGTTCTTTTGAATGTATTAGATCTGAGATCTTTTTGGCTCTACGATTCCTTCTTGGACAAAGATCCCTTCTCTTTCAAGAGATTTAGATCTGCAGTGGTTGATTTTATTGTTTCTCCTACTCCACGTTCATGTGCTCGGAAGCTCCAAAAATCAAACTCTTCATCCTTTGATGCATGTTCTTCAGTCTGTGGTTCCATAATTTTTCCCTTTGTTCTTTGCAAGGATGATGTCAATCCTTGTCTTCCATGCTCTACCAAGAGACCATGCTTATGCTACAACACTATGATTTTATGGAGGAAGTCATGAGTGTCTTTGACTTTGACCTTGACCAGTCTTTTGACTTTGACCAGTCAAACCTTGACTTTGATCAGTCAAACTTTGACTTTAGCCAGTCAAACATTGACTTTGACCCAAAAATTCAACTTTGACATTTTTGATGGCCGAGGGCACTAGGGGATGCGCTAGGTTAGGGCGCACTAGGATATCCAATAATTATGTCAAACACTTCACTTAAAGTGCCTGAACAATCTGTTAGCAACATTTCTTGCCTTCGGCATCGGGATCCACGGATCTGCAGGTTGCTCGAGGAGCGCCCAAGCGCAGCGCCTAAAAGAAGTCCTTTTCGGACTTAAAATCAAGCGAGCGGGCATTTCATTCTGCAGTGAAAAGGATTCAGCGACAGAGAAGAACAACAATTGATGAGTAATCGCAAATTAACCGTGTTGCATCAAGTATAGCGCTAAAGGTTTTTAAAGAAGTTGACGGTCGGAATCCCTCGGGAGGCATTTGCGAAGTTATAAGAGCCGTTGATCGCAAGCAGTTCAAGTGCAGTGTTGTTTCGCGAGCTCAGGGTTCGTGAGTTCAAAGGGCGGACCATATCCCTTTGGTTGCGCGAGGTTCCGAGTTACGGAAAAAGTGCCGGAGGAGGTCAACCGTCGTTGACCATCGCGTCTTGGGACTTCGCGAGGGGAGAATGCCAAAGTCCGATACTCCGACTCGTGAGGTCACGAGTAGCGAGAGGCGTAAGTACTTGGGCCCTAGCCAACGGTTACATGTGGAGAGCGCTGACCAAAGAGGGGCCCTGTCCGTTTCGCCATCTCGGGAAGCGGGAGTTGAAGAAGAGGAACCAAGGGTCTCCGACTCGCGAATCGCGAAATGAAAAGCGCCCAAAGGCGGGCCCACATCATCGAGGAGCAGTCTCAGCCGTCCATCTGAAGAGGACACCTGGCGCGTAATTAGGCTCCCCGCCTTCTCGCCCATCGCGATTTCGAAGCTCAGGAAGCAGCTCCCTCATATCTCCGACGCGCGAAGTGACGAGAACGTCCAGGACTTGGGGCCCACAACAGCGCCGGGTGAATTTAGGACCGTCAGATCTAGAGGGATAAGTGGCTCCAGATTAAGCCGCCTCAACATTTCACTCATCGCAAGTTCAAGAGGTAGGGATCAACCCCTTCCTATTCGCGAACGCCGAAAGCGCATTTGAAAGTAAGCACCAGGTCATAGCCTGTGGTCACTGAGGAAAGAATAAAAGTTGCGCGAAAGGGGCCAAAGGTGTCGGTTTTCAGCCGCAGAGAGGCCCCGTCACGACCTCCAGTTGCCATTGGACCCGACTTCGATCCTGGTCTTCGCTTGGAGTAAATGAAGACAAGAAGGGGTGGTTGAGACCTCTCTTCATTCATTAAGTGTGAAGTATGGAGTGTCTGGTAAGCGGTCTGCTCGAGAGGGTCCTGTGTACCCTTTCTTTTAGAAAAGCCATGTCGAGTCCTCGACTAGCCGGAGAAGGCCTGCACATGCTAACTCGGCATTTACTGACTCAATTACTCCCCCCTGCGGGAGCCATGCGCAGTTAAGATGGTGCCTGACAAAGAATATCAGTATGAGTTCGACTGAAAAGACATCAAGCCTTGGGCGGCTGGGCACGCCTCTGTTAGGTGGTTTTCTCTGAGTATATAAGCTCAGTCTTTGTGTTTTGTAAATCATCGATGGTAGAGCACAGCTCCCGATTGTAAAGTTTTAACAGATATCTTAGCTCTGGTTATGCATCTGCATGTAATATTTCTTGTTTAATCACATACAGTCTCTCTTTTCTCGTCTAAGTTTTCATCTTACACTAAGAGAGTTCATGACCGACTGATTCGCATGAACTGTGGCATTCATGTTATGATAAAGGATTTATTGTGGCATTATTGTTCTCTCTAGTTTTCTGCATTTGAGCGTAAGAAGATCTTGTGTTAGATGTTTTCTTCCACAGTCTGTTAGGAACCTGATGTTTATGACAGACTTTTTCATATCTCTGATACCAGTCTTCCCCCTACTCGCCCTTACTACAACTTACTGTCTGGAGTTATTTAAGACCTCACTTGCCCATGCATGCCTAGCCTAGTTTCGGAGTTGGAACCACGTCATTTGAGTTAATCTCCATTTGATCACCCCATTAAACAAATCGTGACATTAAACTGATGGGTGTCGGACTCTGCTCCCGCAAGCAATCCAGGGGTGACTTCCGACGCTAACATTTTTGGCGCCATTGCCGGGGACGAAATTGAAGATTTTCCTTGGGTAGAACGACATTGAGCCTCTGAATCCAAAGGTGCATCGGATTATCGGAGCCTTTCAAGATTGCTAATTTGCACCTGGCGACTCCATTGTGACGACTCCGTTGGGAAGAACCTGCTCTGTTAATTGTGGCTTTCAGAGGCAGGCATATGCGGTCTCATCCACAGCTGCCTCTAGCTACGCCTGAAGCAAATCCAGAGGTGACGCTCAGAAAGGGAGAGGCCTCTGAAGGAGAAAATTCCATTGCTGAACCAGGTAATCCGCTATCCCCTTCTGTAGAAACTCCATTTTCTTCTCCTCAGCTTCCCAGCAGACCGTTTTCTGAAGTTTCCTGCTCCCTAAATTTCGAGAGTGTTCCTGCTGAGTTTTCTCCTCCTGATATGGGATTGGAGGGATAAATCCTTGTCACTCCCCTCTCCTTTGAAGCTATTTATCGGCGAAGACCCTTGACTGCAGTGGATCTACCCACTCCTGCACGAAGAAAAGCACCTGCCGACCTGAGTTCGTTGGCCTCCGCCTTAAATCCTCTCTTGTTATCCACTCCACTTCGGGACTCATTCCCAGTAGCCCCTTTGCGAACTCCTTCTCCTCCCAACTCTCCTCCACCCAATATTCCCATGGCTGGTGCTAATCCCCCTCCGAATAGAATCGACGCCATAGTTGCTACCAGATATGCCCCCTTAATCCTACCCCATCCCGTGAATCCTCTTCCTGCTGGGGATTACTTGAAATACATGCCTAATTTCACTGGGAAAGGAGACAGAACTGCCGAAGAGCACCTGGCTGCTTTCTACAGTTATGTTGACAACTTCAACATTGAAAATTAAGATGTCTGGATGAGAGCTTTTGTCCAAAGCCTGGATGGCGAGGTGAGAAAATGGTTCAGGGGACTGGCCCCTGGATCTATTGCTGGAATTGAAGCCCTAGATGATGTTTTCCTGAGGCAGTGGGGCGATAGGAAGGACTTCATGTATTACATGACAGAGTTCGGGTCTCTGAAGAAAATGGAAGGAGAGTCTGTCTCTGACTTTTCCAAAAGATTCAATAAAATGTATAATAAGATTCCTGCAGAGATAAAACCCTCAGAAGCCTCTGCCCAAATTTCCTATGCTGGTGCATTTGATCCTGATTTCTGCCTTTTGTTGAGAGAAAGAAGAGCCACCTCCTTAGCCCAAATGCAAGACGCGGCCATAGAAGTGGAATCCAATGTATTAGCAGCTGACAGACTGAGGAACAAGGCGGACACGGACAGAAAAAAAGGAAGGTCAAAAGCTTCAACTTCTGGCCCATTAGTGTCCAACCCTCAAGTGGATGAGCTGACTAAGATGGTGAAGCCTCTATCCGCAGAGATGGAGAGGATGAGGGTGGAAGGGAGGCAAGCATATAAAGGCCCTCAGATCGCCGAAAATAAAGGAGGATTCAGGAGACCAAATAATTTTACTCCTCCGAATATGCAAAGAGAGAAGGGAAGAGACAGAGGGGACCAGAAGATTCAGGCCCCTTTTCAAAACAATTTTGTGGCCGAGGGGGAAGAAGAGGAAACAGATGAGCCCGATCATGAAATCCATTGTTTCGGAGACACTCCTCCTTTTCCTCATCTCACTCAATCAGCATACGAGGAGTCTCTCATGGACAATCAACTAAATGAGCTGAGCAAGGGAGACAAGACCACTGGTGGCCGAGGCAGGTATAACTTGAGGTCTGACAAAAAGACAGCAGCACTTGATGTCCCCGAGTAGTCTACCAGAACAAAGAAGCCCGCTAATGAAGTAGCAGACGACCACAGAGGTAAGAAGACCCAACCCCTCTCTCCTATGATTCAGAACCATGCTCTCGAAGTAAGAGAAATCCCAAAGCCTACATCTCTTTTTAATTTCGGACATGAGATTCAAAAGATCAGAATCCCTGTGCCCCTCACCGAGCTAATCAAATATGGAGAATTTAAAAAATGCTTCTCTGATATCTTACAGTCTGATGCCTCAAGCCTTCCCACAGACTCCATCAATTTGCAAGATGAAAAGCCAACAGTTGTCCTAGNTCTACACATCCCTGAACATACATGATAAAGTGCTGCACAACTACTTGATGGACTCAGGGGCTTCTCACAACCTCATGCCCAAAACTGTCATGGAGGAGCTAGGACTAGAAGTCACCCGAGCCTATCATGACCTCTATTCCTTCGACTCCAGAAAATTTCAGTGTCTCGGAGTTATCAAAGACCTAGCCGTGACCTTGTTTCAGCTGCCCATGAAAAGTGTGGTCATGGACATTGTAGTAGCTGATGTCCCCCCCAAGTTTGGTATGCTGTTATCAAGATCTTGGATAAAAATATTGGGGGGAACCTTACAGATGGACCTAACCTATGCTACTATCCCGATGTTTGGAGGAGAGCATAGAAGACTATATAGGGAAGCCCAGTTGGCCTATATAATCAGTGATGAAGCCAATCCCACCAACCATCCTATTTTCGCCTTAGACACTGATTTAGGTTCCAGTCTAATCCAACTCACTCATGCTCCCGAGCCCCCTCTTGAACTCAGAAAGCAGCCCACCTCTCCTCGCGAACTTCCTTCCCCCATCACCCTCGNAATGGGAATTCAAGAGGTAGCAGTGTTTGGAGATGCAGAGTTGGTGGTCCAACAAATCAGAAACGCTTATCAAGATAAACATCCTCGGCTTAGGAATTACAGGAATGAGGCGTGGGACCTAATTGACAATTTTTTCTCAACCTTCAATATATCTTTCATTCCAAGAGACGATAATGATGCGGTCGATTCTTTAGCTGTCTCAGCCAGTTTGCTCAAAGTTCCTCTACCGCCTATGGTTAACTCTAATGTTGAGATAAAATATAGGCCCTCTGTACCAGACAATGTCAAGCATTGGAAGGTATTTGAGGATGATCTGGAAATCGAAAGATTTCTCCAATCGGTTGATGAATTTTCTGCATTGCACATTGATCAGGATCCTGATACAGAGGAAAGCCCTCACCCTGAGGTGTTTCTAAATAAAATTGCAGACCACCAGATCATTCAGCTACCCAGCAATCATATTTCGAGGGGACTAATTCCTTTAGAAAGATTGTTCGATGGGAATGATGTAGCAGTTAAGGGCAGGGTTTCAGATAAAGATGCTGATACAGCCGAGTGCAACATTGGCACACCGGAGGAGCCTAAGTTTTTCAAGCTGTCAAGCAGCTTGACCGCAGAGCAGAGGGATGAATATACTAAGTTGATGAAAGAATTTTCTAATGTGTTTGCATGGACCTACGGAGACCTCAAGACGTATGACACATCTGTCATTGAACACAAGATTCCATTAAAGGAAGGAGCTAATCCGTTCAGGCAGAAGATAAGACAGATAAATCCCATGTTGCTGCATGTCATGGAGAAAGAAGTAAAGAAGTTGTTGGAGGCCCAGATCATCGTTCCCTTGAGATATTCTGATTGGGTGGCCAATTTGGTTCCGGTAAGGAAGAAAAGTGGAGAAATCAGGCTCTGTGTTGACTTCAGGAACCTGAACAGGAGCTCAAAGAAAGACAATTACCCCCTACCCAATATGGAACAAATCTTGCAGAAGGTAACCGGAGCCTCCAGGATCTCCATGATCGATGGTTTCTCTGGCTATAATCAGATATTGGTCATGCCTGAAGACAAAGAAAAGACAACCTTCACCACTCCTTGGGAGACATTCATGTATGCCAAAATTCCATTCAGACTGATGAATGCAGGAGCGACGTTTCAGCGGGCCATGGACATAGCCTTCATCAGAGAAAAAGATCAGTTCATGGTGATCTATCTAGATGACATCACAGTCTTCTCGAGGTCCGACAAAGAGCACTGTAGTCACCTGAGGAAAGTCTTCTCAAAATTTCGAAGATTCGGCCTATCCCTGAACCCCAAGAAATCTTTGTTTGCTATGGAGGAGGGGAAGCTACTAGGCCATATAGTATCAGCAGAAGGAGTGAGGATTGATCCTAGTAGAGTGGAGGCAATTCGGACCTTGTCGCTGCCCAGGTCGAAGAAGGAAGTTCAAGCCTTTTTGGGGAAGATTAATTTCCTCAGGAGATTCGTCTCAAATTTCGCGGAGCTGGTGAAACACATCACAACCATGCTCAAGAAGGGAAATGAAGTGAAATGGACTGCTGAACCCAGGGAATATTTTGTCCAAATAAAAAGGGCATTGATTGAAGCACCAGTGCTGATCAGTCTTGACTATTCAAAAGATTTCCTTATTTTCTCCTTCGCTTCTTTTACAGTAGCGACGATTTTGTTGCAGAGGAATGAGGAGGGGCGAGAGCAGCCCATTGCCTTCTTCAGCAAGGCGTTAAGAGATGCAGAGGTCAGATATGAAATCATGGAGAAATAGGCCTATGCCTTAGTGAAATCTCTCAAATCTTTCAGGGTCTATGTCCTGCACTCAAAGGTGATCGCATACGTTCCTTCAACCTTTGTGAAGGAAATCCTTGTACAACCTGACATTGATGGGAAGAGGAGTAAATGGATAGCCAAGATCCTGGAGTTTGACCTAGAAATAAGGCCTACCAAATTGATCAAAGGTCAAGGTTTAGCCAAGTTGCTGGTTGAAGCCAATTGCCAAGCTTTCGGGGTAAATTTCATGAAAAAATGATCAGGAACTCAAAAGGTTCAGCTGTTTGAAACATACCATCAAAGGGAGCCCCCATTGGCTCGATGTCCTTGGTATAAGGACGCCATATATTTTCTGTAGGAATTGCGGCCTCCAGATGGCCTGCAAAGAAACAAAGCAAGAGCTCTCAAGCTCAGGGCAGTCAAGTACTGCCTTATTGATCAAATTTTATACTGGAAAGATCCCCTAGGGGTGCTTTTAAAATGCATGGATCCATAAGAAGTTGACAGGATCATGGTCGAGTTTCACAGCGGCCTATGTGGAGGGCACTATTTCTGGAAGACTACAGCCCACAAACTTCTCAGAGCCGAATACTATTGGCCCACCTTGTTCGCTGATGTCCATAGAGGAGTTAGAACCTATATCACATGCCAAAGATTTTCAGGAAAGCAGCAGCTCAAGTCTCTTCCTTTGCAGCCTGTGGTTGTTTCGGGACCTTTCCAGCAATGGGGCCTAGATCTTATCGGAGAAATCCACCCTGCTTCCAATGGGTAGCACAGATGGATCCTAACGGCCACAGATTTCTTTACTAAGTGGATAGAAGCTATCCCTACCAGGAGCGCTTCCCATAAGGTTATCATTGGGTTCCTGGAGGACCTCATCACAAGGTTCGGCTGCCCAAGTAAGATTGTCACTGATAACGCAGCCGCTTTCGGGTCTGAGCCATTAGCCAAGTTCTGTGAGTAGTTTGGGATCAAACTGATTCACTCCACCCCATATTACCCACAGGGCAATGGTTTAGCAGAGTCCTCCAACAAAAGTATAATAAGGATAATCAAAAGACTATTGGAAGACAACAAAAGGGCTTGGAACTTGAAGCTGAAATTCGCTCTATGGGTTGATCGGGTGACTACAAAGAGATCTATAGGCCTCTCTCCTTTCCAGCTGGTGTACGGAGCAGAAGCTGTCTTCCCCTCTCAGCTGGCCATTCCCGTAGCAAAATTCTTCCAAGATTATCAAGAAGAGCCCAATGACATGATCAGAAGAATTCATCAACTGGTGGAAGTCTAGCAGGCCAGAGAGCAGGTAGTGGACAAAATTCAGGATTAGCAGCAAAGGATCAAGCAGGTTTTCGATAAGAAGGCCAAGAAGGAGCGATTCTAGTTAGGAGATCTGGTGCTAAAGTGGGACGCTCCTAAGAAAGACAAGGGCAAACACAACAAATTTGAAGCCCTATGGATCGGGCCTTTCAGAATCTCTGAAATCTTCTCAAATAACACATATCGGCTATGAGATTTGGAAGGCGAAGAAGTTTTCCATAGCCCAGTAAATGGGTATTTTCTTAAAAAATGTTTTTTTTGAGTCTTAGATGGCTCTTTTGTTTGTAAATATTGCCCTTTTTTGTTTCTTAGTTTGTTTTCATTTTTATTTTTGCGGCCTAATAATGACTCCATAGCCCAACAACAAGGCACTGGAATTGCAAAATGAGTCCTTAGAGCATCACAGGGATGACTCTATCCCCCATGGAGCCTAATGTTAGCAACATTTCTTGTCATTGACATCGGGATACATAGGTCTGCAGGTTGCCCAGGGAGCGCCCAAGCGCAGCGCATAAAAGAAGTCCATTTCGGACTAAAATCAAGCGAGCGGGCATTTCATTCTTCAGTGAAAAGGATTAAGCGATAGAGAAGAACAACAATTGATGGGTAATTGCAAATTAACCGGGTTGCATCAAGTATAGCGCTAAAGGTTTTAAAGAAGTTGATGGTCGGAATCCCTCGAGAGGCATTCGCGAAGCTATAAGAGCCGTTGATCACAAGCAGTTCAAGAGCAGTGTTGTTTCACGAGCTCGGGGTTCGGGAGTTCAAAGGGCGGACCATATCCCTTTGGTTGCGAGATATTCTGAGTTACGAAAAAAGTTCCTGGAGGAGGTCAAACGTCGCTGACCATCGCGTCTCGGGACTTCGCGAGGGGAGAATGCCAAAGTCCGATACTCCGACTAGCGAGGTCACGAGTAGAGAGAGGCGTGAGTACTTTGGCCCTAGCCAACAGTTACATGTGGAGAGTGCTGACCAAAGAGGGGTCATGTCCGTATCACTATCTCGGAAAGCAGGAGTTGAAGAAGAGGAACCAAGGGTCTCCGACTTGCGAATCACGAAATGAAAAGTTCCCAAAGGCGGGCCCACATCATCGAGGAGCAGTCTCAGTCGTCCATCTAAAGAGGACACCTGGCGCGTGATTAGGCTCCCCACCTTCTCGCCCGTCGCAATTTCGAAGCTCAAGAAGTAGCTCCCTCACATCCCTGACGTGTGAAGTGATGAGAACATCCAGGACCTGGGGCCCACAATAGCACCGGGTGAATTTAGGACCGTCAGATCTAGATGGATACGTGGCTCCAGATTAAGCTGCCTCAGCGTTTCGCTCATTGCAAGTTCAAGAGGTAGGGATCAACCCCTTCCTATTTGAGAACGTCGAAAGTGCATTTGAATGTAAGCATTGGGTCATAGCCCACAGTCACTGAGGAAATAATAAAAGATGTGCGAAAAGGGTGTCAGTTTTCAGCCGCAGAGAGGCCCGTCATGACCTCTAGTTGCCATCGGACTAGACTTCGATTCTGGTCTTCGCTTGGAGTAAATGAAGACAAGAAGGGGTGGTTGAGACCTCTCTTCATTCATTAAGTGTGAAGTATGGAGTGTCTGGTAAGCGGTCCGCTCGAGAGGGTCCTGTGTACCCTTTCTTTCAGAAAAGCCATGTTAAGTCCTCGACTAGCCGGAGAAGGCCTGCACACGCTAACTTGACATTTACTGACTCAGCTACTCCCCCTGCGGGAGCCATGCGCATTTAATATGATGGCCGACAAAGAATATCAGTATGAGTTCGACTGAAAAGACATCAAGCCTTGGGTGACTGGGCACGCCTCTGTTAGGCGGTTTTCTCTGAGTATATAAGCTCAGTCTTTGTATTTTGTAAATCATCTATGGTAGAGCGCAACTCCTGATTGTAAAGTTTTAACAGATATCTTAGCTTTGGTTATGCATCTGCATGTAATATTTCTTGTTTAATCACAGACAGTCTCTCTTTTCCCGTCTAAGTTTTCATCTTACACTAAGAGAGTTCGTGATTGACTGCTTTGCACGAACTGTGGCATTCATGTTATGATAAAGGATTTATTGTGGCATTATTATTCTCTCTGGTTTTCTGCATTTGAGCGTAAGAAGATCTTGCGTTAGATGTTTTCTTCCACAGTTTGTTAAGAACCTGATGTTCATAACAGGCCTTTGCATCTCTCTGATACAAGTCTTCCCCCTACTCGCCCTTACTACAACTCACTGTCTGAAGTTATCTAAGACCTCACTTGCCCATGTATGCCTAGCCTAGTTTCGGAGTTGGAACCATGTCGTTTGAGTTAATCTCCATTTGATCACCCCATTAAACAAATCATGACATTAAACTGATGGATGTTGGGCTCTGCTCCTGAAAGAAATCTAGGGTTGACTTCCGACGCTAACATTTCTTTTCTTGTCATCAGCATCGGGATACACAGGTCTGTAGGTTGCCCAGGGAGCACCCAAGAGCAGCGCATAAAAGAAGTCCATTTCAGACTAAAATAAAGCGAGCGGGCATTTCATTCTTCAGTGAAAAGGATTCAGCGACAGAGCAGAACAACAATTGATGGGTAATTGCAAATTAACTGGGTTGCATCAAGTATAGCGCTAAAGGTTTTAAAGAAGTTGACGGTCAGAATCCCTCGGGAGGCATTTGCGAAGTTATAAGAGCCGTTGATCGCAAGCAGTTCAAGCGCAGTGTTGTTTCACGAGCTCGGGGTTTGGGAGTTCAAAGGGAAGACCATATCCCTTTGGTTGCGCGAGATTCCGAGTTACGGAAAAAGTGCCCGGAGGAGGTCAACCGTCGCTGACCATCGCGTCTCGGGACTTCGTGAGGGGAGAATGCCAAAATCTGATACTCCGACTCGCAAGGTCACGAGTAGCGAGAGGCGCAAGTACTTGGGCCCTAGTGAACGGTTACATGTGGAGAGCGCTGACCAAAGAGGGGCCCTGTCCGTATCACCATCTCGGGAAGTGGGAGTTGAAGAAGAGGAACCAAGGGTCTCCGACTCGCGAATCGTGAAATGAAAAGCGCCTAAAGGTGGGCCCACATCATCGAGGAGCAGTCTCAGCCGTCCATCTAAAGAGGACACCTGGCGCGTGATTAGGCTCCCCGCCTTCTCGCTCGTCACGATTTCGAAGCTCAAGAAGCAACTCTCTCACATCTCCGACGCACAAAGTGACGAGAACGTCCAGGACTTGGGGCCCACAACAACACCGGGTGAATTTAGGACCGTCATATCTAGAGGGATACGTGGCTCCAGATTAAGCTGCCTTGGCATTTCACTCATCGCAAGTTCAAGAGGTAGGGATCAGCCCCTTCCTATTCACGAACGCCGAAAGCGCATTTGAAAGTAAGCACCGGGTCATAGCCCACGGTCACTGAGGAAAGAATAAAAGATGCGCGAAAGTGGCCAAAGGTGTCAGTTTTCAGTCGCAGAGAGGCCCGTCACGACCTCCAGTTGCCATCGGACCTGACTTCGATCTTGGTCTTCGCTTGGAGTAAATGAAGACAAGAAGGGGTGGTTGAGACCTCTCTTCATTCATTAAGTGTGAAGTATGGAGTGTCTGGTAAGAGGTCCGCTCGAGAGGGTCCTGTATACCCTTTCTTTCAGAAAATCCATGTCAAGTCTTTGACTAGACGGAGAAGGCCTGCACATACTAACTCGACATTTACTGACTCAACTACTCCCCCTGCGGGAGCCATGCGCAGTTAATATGGTGCCTGACAAAGAATATCAGTATGAGTTCGACTGAAAAGACATCAAGCCTTGGGCGACTGGGCACACCTCTGTTAGGAGGTTTTCTCTGAGTATATAAGCTCAGTCTTTGTATTTTGTAAATCATCGATGGTAGAACGTAGCTCCCGATTGTAAAGTTTTAACAGATATCTTGGCTCTGGTTATGCATCTGCATGTAAGATTTCTTGTTTAATCACAGACAGTCTCTCTTTTCCCGTCTAAGTTTTCATCTTACACTAAGAGAGTTCGTGACCGACTGATTCGCACGAACTGTGGCATTCATGTTATGATAAAGGATTTATTGTGGCATTATTGTTCTCTCTGGTTTTCTGCATTTGAGCGTAAGAAGATCTCGCGTTAGATGTTTTCTTCCACAGTTTGTTAAGAACCTGATGTTCATAACAAGCCTTTGCATCTCTCTGATACAAGTCTTCCCCCTACTCGCCCTTACTACAACTCACTGTCAGAAGTTATCTAAGACCTCACTTGCCCATGTATGCCTAGCCTAGTTTCGGAGTTGGAACCACGTCGTTTGAGTTAATCTCCATTTGATCACCCCATTAAACAAATCGTGACATTAAATTGATGGGTGTCAGGCTCTGCTACTGAAAGCAATCCAGGGTGACTTCCGACGCTAAGACCACTCAATTTGCAATGAAGTATGAGGATGTATTTTCATCCTTCTTATTAGAATAAATGAGGTGAAAAACATGGATAGTCATAACAAAACTGCTTTATTTGTAAGAGGTAATCCCAAATATAGGGATACAAATAAGTCTTTGGGCGGGTTGGGAGATCTAAATCTAAAGGTAGGTCTTAATCCCCGATAAAATCTTTGAGGAAATGTTGGAAATGTGGTAAAATGGGGCATGATAAGAAATATTGCAGGTCTAAGAAAGTTGATAAAGAAAAGGGATCTAATGATGCCTCTTCTATAGAGGGGAAAACCTCCACAGAAGAAGGAGGTGATGTTTACCTGACGTCTACAGGTACACATGAATATCATGATGTATGGTTGATTGAGTCAGTTGCATCATTTCATATGACTCCTTATCAGGAGTGGTTCAATGAATATAAAAAGTATGATGGTGGTGATGTCTTCCTAGGAGATGACTCGACAAAGAAAATCATGGGACATGGAAGGGTTAAGTTTTTGTTGAAATATGGACAAATGATAACTCTCCCTAGAGTTATACACATTTCATATCTATCTAGGAGCCTAATATTTGTAATTTAGTTGGATGATGCATGTGTGGATACTGTATTGGGAAAGAGAACTTGCATGATGATACGAGGAATAATGCTGTTGATGATGGGAGTTCGATGTGGAACTCCATACACATTGTTGGGAAGCACTTATACTGGTGGGTGTAAAAGTTTTGTTGTCCCTAAGAAGAGAAATAAAAAATATAAGAACCATATTGTCCCTGGAAATAATACCATGCTATGGCATCAAATATTGTGACATATTGGAGAAAAGGGCCTTCGAACACTACACAGTAAAGGTATGGTTGAAGGTATGTATAATTGCACCCTGGAGTTTTATTTATGTGAACATTTCATATATGGTACAAACAAAATTGAGTAAGATTCCCATCTGGTGCTACAAGAGCAAAGGGGATATTAGATTTGATACATAGTGATGTGTTTGGAGCTGTTCCTTTTCCATCACTAGGTACTTATGTGTATTATGTTTCATTCATAGATGATTTATCAATGAACACATGGATTTATTTTCTTAGGAATAAATATGAGGTATTTGATAAATTTAAAGAGTTTAAGGCTCTGGTAGAAAATCAAGCAGAGAAGAAAATAAAGGTGTTGAGGATAGATAATGGTGGACAATTATGTGGGAATGAATTCAAAGAGTTCTGTAAGAAGTGCGGTATAACAAGGTAGAAGACTACTCCATACACACCTCATTAGAATGGGTTTATGGAAATAATGAACATGACGTTGATAGAAAAAACAAGAAACATGCTTAGCGGTTCCAAGTTGGCAAGAAGAACCTGAGAAAATAGAGTTTGAGTTGGATGAAGAAAAATATGAACCAATGGAACAAATATGAATAAGAAGAATAAGAACCTCATACTCCAGTATTGAGGAGATCAATGAGGGAAAGAAGGAAACCAAAAAGGTACAATCCACATGATTTTTGTACAAACTTTTCTTTATCTATTATTGATAATGATCCTAGAACTATTAGGGAAGAAGTGGATTTAGAGGATAGTAAACTCTGGAAGAAGGCCATGGTTGAAGAGATGGATTCCTTGGATAAGAATGAGGCATGGGATCTAGTTGAGTTGCCAACTAGAAGAAAATCCATTGGCAACAAATGGTTGTTTAAGAAGAAGTTGAATGCATAAGGAAAAGTGGAGAAATACAAAGCTCAGTTAGCAGCAAAAGGTTCTTTCCAGGTAGAGGGAATTGACTTTGGTGAAATTTTTTCTCTTGTTTCCAAGTTAACTTCTATTAGATTTATTTTATTTGTTGTTGCTGCTTTTTATTTTAAAGTAAAATAGATGGATGTGAAGACAACATTCCTACATGGAGATCTGGAAGAATAAATCTACACGAAGAAACCAAAATGATTTGCAGTGAAGGGAAATAAACAACCGGTATGTAAGCTAAATAAGTCACTATATCGTTTGAAGCAATCACCTAGGATGTGTTAGAAAATTTTCGACACATACATTATTGGAATAGGATTTGTGAGAGGTAGGGCTGATCACTGTGTATATTCCAAGCAGATTGGTAACCACTTCATTTATGTAGTGTTGTATGTCGATGACCTGTTGCTGGTAGGAAACATCATGGATGGAATCAAGGAGGTGAATGCACAATGATCCTCCAAATTTGACATGAAGGATATCGGGGATGCTAACTTCATTCTAGGAATGGATATTAAAAGAGATCATGCAAACATGAAAATATGGTTGAATAAAAGAAAATGTGTTGAGACAATATTACAGAGGTTTAATATGAAGGAAATTAAACCGGTCAAGGTTCATATTACTGGAGGTGTAAAGTTATATGTAGATCAGTGTCCCAATACATGGGATGAGGAAGCTGACATATCTCATGTTCCATATGCTAGTATAGTTGGTAGTTTGATGTATGCAATGGTCTGTACTAGACTGGACATTGCACATGCAGTGGGAGTTTTGAGAACGTATATGTCAAAACCAGGGAAGGAGCATTGGACAACAATAAAAAGGGTTTTCAGGTATTTACGTGGCACTTCTAGTTATGGATTGTGCTACCAAGGAAGAATAGGATTGGATAGAGTGTTGGAAATACACGGGTATACTGATGTAGACTAGGCTGAAGATATAGATCGCAAAATATGTACAAGTGGGTATGCGTTTAAGAGCAATCGGTTGGGTGAGAAAAAGACAGGTTGTAGTGGCACTCCCAACTACAAAAGTTAAATACATGGCAACCACTCATGCAAGAAAGGAAGCAATATGGTTACATAGATTGTGTTTAGGTATTGGGTTGGTACAACAAGCAATAAGGTTACATTGTGAGAACCAAAGTGCAATTTTCTTGGCATAGAACCCAACTTATCATTCTAAGATAAAGAATATTGATGTTTAGTATAATTTTTTGAGAGACATGGTTGGATACAAGGTGTTTCTAGAGAAGGTTGACACTTTGAAGAATGTTGTAGATTCACTGACAAAGTATGTCAGCACAAAGAAGTTCTCTTGGTGTAGAGAAACAATTGACATAGTTTCCTTGGATTGTTGACTATGTAATCCCGTGACTCCCTATATGCAAAGAAAACAACAAGTGGGAGAATGTTGGGTAGGTGTTATATTCTTTGCATGTGTGTGTGGGGGCACGTCAGATTTGACGATTGCGTCTCATGATCCCATCACTTGTCACTATTTACGAGTGTGTGCGTCAGGCGCTTTCATATGGGGGTCCCAAGGGGGTTTGATTTCCCCCTTTGGTTACACGGAGCTTTCAGCTTCGAGTGGTGCCCCTAATTTTTTTTTGGGCAGTTTTTGCTATTTTTAGCGATTTTCTAAATAAATCACGAATTAAGGGATTAGAATTTTGGTAGCTGCAGGATACCTAAAATATTGTATATATTTTATTGCGAATAGTGACATTAATACACTGAAGAGTTGAGAGGTGTGACACCAAGGAAGGCTGGTTTTCTCCCGATTAAGGGTTTCCTATGTAAATCTATGTGTACTATATGTGTGAGTCATTGATTAATTTATGTTTTTCTTAGAATCTATATGCATTTTTTTATTTCACATGTTTAAAACTTATAATTTGGTTGTGTTGATAAAAATAATGAAAAAATCGTCGAATATTTAGATTTGGCTGAATTACTCTAGTCAAATCAATTCGTGTGGTGTTTTTTTGGAATTTTCATGTTATATGTATTGGTTGGCTCCCCAAATAGAAGAATCATTTTAATGTCTATCATCCTTTTCTAGATGCAAATTTGGTCTATAAAAGCACTAACTGATGAATATGGCCCTATGAAATAAATATGTGGCCCTCCTACGATGATACATCATTTATGAATACATCTATCACTGTGAATTTTTTTTAGAAAATATGATACATCATTTTGGAATACATCTATCACCATAACGTTTTTAGAAACCAAATGGGACATATGTAATATTGTGGTGGATAGGGAAATACACTATAATTAATTGAGTATACAGTTATTGATGCAATTAATTCCTAGAGGATATGGTAATTATTGGTGAATTGGAAAATTTGCAATCCAATTTTTATTCAATATAATATGGTATTTGAATTCAAACTTGGTAACTATGGTATACAATTAATGTAGGAGTAGTTGGAAAATTCATGTAGTTTTTATATTGAATCTTTCCAATCTAGTTAATAAGATCTTAAATACGGATACATTTCAAAGTCCCTTGAAATTTTCCATGGATAAATATATTCATTTGATATGGGACAAAACTAGGAAATAGCAATGGTAGCCAAGAGTTTATGAGCATGGCATATGTTCTAAACTATTTGGAAATTAATAGAAACAGATTCTCGATATAATTTATGGCATGGGGACTCTAGAATTTAGAGTTGGGGTGCTTTACAGTGACAATGTCAATGTCATGGAAGTTGCTCAGAAATTGGTGAGGTTCAACTTTATTTTGTTTTCAACACAACACCACCTCATTGTATGCTTTCACACGCCCTTTCGTAGAATTAATTAGCTGAAAATTAGAAGAGGTTAAGAGATAGGTTTAGTAAATTCACCCAAGTATTGGGTTTGGTGGGAGTGAAATATATTAAGTAAGAATAATGGGAGAGTTTATTTTTTATTTGAAATGCAATCTTATACTAGGAATAATTATTGAGTAAAGAAAGAATAAATGTTATTCCACTTATAATTGCATTAAGCTTAATGATTTTTCTTTTGTTTTGCTTCTTTTAAAAACTTTGATAAAGATTTGGAGTGGATTCTAAAACATTTTTTCCCATTAAAAGTCAATGATAGATTATACCAGATTTATCAAATAAATGCAAATTTTCATTTCATCTTTTTAAATATAAGATCTTGTAAGTTTGCCTCATTTCATCTTTTCATATCAAATTGTATAATGTACCTTGCTCCTCCAATACAATTATGATAATAATAAATTATTAACACTAACTTTAAATTACAACTATGAATACAATCATAAAAATGCTAAATGATTAATGTTATCTTAGTACAATTAAGTTCTTGTTATCTTCCATGTTCTTAACAATGCTAAATGATTAATGTTAGCTTAGTGCAATTAAGTTAGTTTTCTCTTCCATGTTAATTACATTGCATAAATATTTACTCTATACATATATACTTATTTTCAAATTTTGTTTAATTTTCATATCAACCAATGAAAATGAGGCTTTGATGTCATTAAGGCAGGCTTTGTAAGAGAATAAAATTGAGTCCTGTGAGACAGCGCGATTGGTAAGACAGTACCTTTCTCCAAGTGTTGGGAGGAGGTCATGAGGTCAAACCCTGCTGGGTCTCCGGGACGAATTATGTAATGGCTGCTATGAGCTAGACTGGTTTTAGTGATTGTAAATGATATATACCTAATATATAATCGAGTAATTTCTATCGGGAAAAAAAGAGAATAAAATTGAAGTGTTTTATACTTCATTTGTAAAAAAACATTTTGAAATTTAAATCATTATAGTTTTTTTTATTTTTAATGTTATGTTATTATATTAGTCTCATTGTAAAGTATTTAAATATTAGTTTAATCATTATTACTTTTTATTTTTAATGTTAAGATGTGGATATGGTATTTTTAATGTTAAAAGTATAGTAATCAATTAATGTTAACAAAAATTAAATGAGAAAATTTTCCTACTATTTGAATAATTATATAAAATGAGAATTTTTTAAATTCAAACGTAAAAATGTTTAGGGTTATGGAACTAGATTTTATTGATGCAATCTCAAGACTTCAATGCATAGATGTATTATTGTGTGTAGACAAAACTTTGACCACCTAAAATAAATAAGAGATGAGATCTTAACTGATTAGAAACAATTAAACTTACCACCTAAAATAATCAAGAGATGAGCTCTTAGTCAATTAAAAACAATTTAAGGTTATACTCCAAGACCAAAAATTGAAATATAGTAGCAATTACTCCTAGTGGTGCAAAGAAATGTCTTAAAAAAATCCAACATGTTAAAATATGATTTATATTTATATTAAAATGTAATTGTATTATGAATTTAAACATAATCAATGAACATATACGAAAGTTGGTAACTTTTGTATATACACATAAACAAAATTGGTTGGATTTTGTATATGCACATATATGAAAGTGGTTAGTTTTCCTATATGTGCATATAAAACTCGACCACTTCCATATATTCTCATATGTGGAAGTTGGCCACTTCCGTATATGTGCATATATAGAAGTGGTCGGCTTCCGTATATGCAAATATACGAAATCCATATATGAAAGTGGTCGACCTCCGTATATGCGCATATACAAAAGCTCATCACTTCCATATATGCATATATACAGAAGTGTTCAACTTCTGTATATGCACATATACGAAAGTGGGACACTTTCGTATATAAGAAATGCACATATACGAAAGTTGTCGGCTTCGGTATATGGCCAACTTCGATATATGTGCATATACAAAATCCAATCACTTCTATGAATGCACATATATAGAAGTGGTTGACTTCCATATATGCACATATACGAAAGTGCCCCTCTTTCGTATATGTGCATATACAGAAGCATGCCACTTCTGTATATGCACATATACAGAAGCCGACCACTTTCGTATTTGCACGCTGGATTCGGTATATAGTCAGCTCCCATCTATGCAGATATACAGAAGCCGACCACTTTCGTAAATGCGAATATAAAGAAGCTGACCACATTTGTATATGAGGGCTTAGGGTCAGACACTAACATTCCCCCCCCCTTCAAAACAACTTTAGTATATGTGCATATACGAAAATGGTTGGCTTCTGTATATGCACATATAAAAAAGTTGACCACTTTCGTATATGTACATATATGAAAATGGTTGGATTCCATGTATGCCATATACGAAAGTCGACCGCATTTGTATATGCACATATACGCAAGTGGTCGGCTTCTATATTTGCACATATAGGCAAGTGGTAAGATTCTATATATGCGTATAGATGGAAGCCGACCATATACTGAACCCAACATGGAAATATGGAAGTGGTTGGATTCTGTATATGCGCATATACAGAAGTGGCCCGCTTCCGAATATGCGCATATACAGAAGCATGCAACTTCCGTATATGCACATATATGGAAGCCGACCACTTCCATATATGTGCATATATAGAAGGATTTCGCATATGCGCATATATCGAAGCTATCCATATACCAAAGCCGACTACTTCTGAATATGTGCATTGCACATATACAAAAGAGGCCCACTTTCATATATGTGCATATACCGAAGTCAACCAATTTGGTATATACACATATATGGAAGTGACGAGATTTTGTATATGTGAATATATGGAAGTTGACCACTTTCGTATATGGATTTCGTATATGTGCATACACGGAAGCTGACCACTTATGTATATGCACATATACAGAAGTGGCCAGCTTCCACATATGAGCATATACATAAGTGGTCGACTTTTGTATATGAACATATATGAAAACCGACCACTTCCATATATGTGCATATAGAAAAGCCAACCAATTATGTCTACGTGTATATACGAAAGTGACCAACTTTCATATATGCACATATATGGAAGTCGACCACTTCCCTATATGCGCATATACAAAAGTCGACCACTTGCGTATATGCACATATATGAATTTGGTTGGCTTCCTTATATGTGCATATATGAAATCCGACCATTTTTTGTATATGCGCATATACGGAAGTGGTCAGCTTTGGTATATGCACATATATAGAAGTGGTCAACTTCCGTATATGTGCATATACGACACATATATGAAAGTTGACGACTTTCGTATATGCACATATACGGAAGCTGACCACTTCCGTATATGCGCATATACGAAAATGGTTGGCTTTCGTTTATGTGCATATACGAAAGCTGACCACATTCATATATGTGCATATAAAAAAGTGGTCGACTTCTATATATGCGCATATAGGGAAGTGGTCGAATTATGTATATGCGCATATATGAAAGTTGGTCACTTCCATATATGCACATATATTAAAGTTGGACTCCTTATATGCACATATACGGAAACACACATATAGGGAAGCCCACTTTCATATATGCACATATATGAAAGTTGTCATCCGTAAATGCGCATTTACTGAAGGAGACTTCCATATATGCACGCTTTCGCATATGCGCATATACAAAATCTTTTTTCTGTAAATGCACATTTATAGAAGACAAATTCCATATATGCTCGCTTCTATAAATGTGCATATATGACAGTTATTGTCAGTAAATGCACATTCATGGAAGTTTGCTTCCCTATAAGTGCGCATATATGGAAGCTTCCTTCTGTAAATATATATGGAGTCTACTTTCCATATATCTCTCCCACATATGAATCAATGGTCATCCCTTTGTTCTCAGAGTCCCTACCTCCTTGGAGCATCTCCGCTTCAACTTTATGAACTACTATGACCAAACATTCTTCGACAGTTCAAATGACCGCACACTCTTCAATAGTTCGAACAACCACACACTCTTTGACGGTTCAAATGACCCTTTTTCATATGGTCTTACAGACTCTGTGATCTTCACATTTAATTCATGTTTCCTATGAGGGTCTTAAAATCCTCCACCTCGAAGCAATTATCGCTAGATCTAACAGATAGGATCTCTTGGCATACCTCATGTAAAATCTACAATCCTTAGATTTCCTATCGTCAGTCTCTTGTTACATTTCTCCTTCATGGCCTCCAATGACCCCTTTGTTTGACCATATCTTTATTGGATCCAACAATCCAAAATTCTCCTGAGTCACTCTCTGATAGATCGATGGTCCTCATCGAT
This sequence comes from Picea mariana, assembly GCA_032191745.1. NCBI lineage: Eukaryota > Viridiplantae > Streptophyta > Pinopsida > Pinales > Pinaceae > Picea > Picea mariana. The sequence continues at coordinate 48,032 of JASDQU010105565.1, forward strand.
TTAGGGTTCTATCCATTGGAGTCCAAATACTACCTTATTTTAGTTCCTCTGAAGGTAGGATCATCCAACCAACATTCTGGATCTTCTCACTTCTTTGAATCAACGGCTATGAATTCACCCAACTTAAAACACTGGTTTCCTCCAGAGTACAATATGATTCCATACTTAATTTTTTAGGGTTTTTCCTCTAGCCTTTCTATGGTTCTACCAAACTTCTAATATCTTTGGAATTCTAGGTTTAAACTGGATAAGGTCTTCCCTTAGTAAATTGGGTGAAGAATTGCATGTCGTCCAAGATTTCCACCTAAAATAAGTGATTAATTCTATATATGAGTGCTTCCATTCTTTTTAAAAGAATGATTAGTTTTTTTGAATCGATTTTTACTTTTCTTTGGGTATTCAATAAACATGGAGTAACCATCAAACCTTAAGATTTATTAACTAAAAAATAATCTCATTTTTCCATAATTTAAAAGACTTGTGCTATTATAAAGAAATCTTAATTTAAAACTCTTATGCTATTGTCAATGCTTCATCCTAAAAATATGAATA
>JASDQU010105565.1:62821-73540 GCA_032191745.1 Picea mariana
TTGTTTTCAAGCTTCCTCGTAGGACTTAGATATCCCCATTGTTGTGAATAAGAAGTTGTAGAATCTTTGAAGGCCTCTTATTCACATTGGGGTTCTCAAGAGGGATTTGAAGTTTCTCTGCTCTGTATGTTACTGAGTACGTGGAGGCAGGATATTGGTGGATGGTTAATAAACAAGTGGCAAGTTATTAAAAGGGTTGGACAGACGACGAAACCTAAAAAAACAAATCCCTTTAAAAAAACACCTTCTCGATTACAAGACTATGAGAAGAAAGCGCAAGGCTTCAACTTTGATGAAGGATTTTGAGGATTGTGTAACACCAGAGGATCGTGTTGTTATTAAGAGATAGCTTGGGGGTATGCCTTCTAACTCCTCTAATTATGTATATGCAGAATATGTACATTTCAAAGTATTAAAACTCAAAGTTAATTCAAGGTGCGACTCCAAGAGTTAAATTATCAGCCTCTGTTTTTAAATGATATATGTTTTCATAACGTTAGTTATTTTCCATGTTTTTATCCCTTTTAAGTATAATGTTGTTCAAATTTCCCCTTGCAAATTAAATTTTGTTCTTTGGTCCTAATTTTGTCGAAAATGTTTTTAACGGGAGAGTTTCTAGGTGAAATGGCATGCATAACATGAAATCTTACTTTATTCTTGTCTTTGTTTTGTTTTTGATGTTCATTTTCAATGCTTATATTGGTACAAATCATCTGTTTTAGGAAATCTCCCCATCAAATATAAAGCCAAAGGAGTCACATTTTGTTGATGTTGATATTGATCACATGGATCCTTAGATGTGCACTGTATATGCACATGATATAGATCAGTATGTTCATGATACAGAGTTAAATTTTTCAGAAGTTTCTTTCTAGCAATGAACAAAAGGATTCAAGGACATTGTTGTTAGTGAGATACAAATTTGTGAAGATTATCTTTTTTACCCTTAGCACAATAAATATTAGACTACATTGTAAATTTATGCACTTTGTCATCTTCATATGTTTAAGTTTTTTTATTAAACCTTTTCTTTGAAAACTCTCCCTGAGGCCATCCTACAACTTTAAGTTGTTTCTTTCGAGGATAGTCCTAAATGTGCCCAATTGTTTCCATTTCCCTAAGGTTATACTAATATACTATTATGTAGGTCTTATAACAATTTAAAACCATGATCTTGGATACAACTAAGACTTATTGCTCAACCATTTCCAATTACTTGTTTTCCTTAAGGATTTTTCCGAATGCACCAAATATGGACCATAATGGAAGACCAGTATACGTAGTTCAAGAAGACAAAGTCCTCGAGTAGAGAATGTTTCATTATTTATTTCATCATGTGATTGAGTTCTGTTTATAGTTATAGTCTTATTTGATGGCATTCCCTGCATCGAAGGAAAAGAGAACCATCCATGATTCCTTCCACATTGATTATGAAAACCACTTGAATTAAAAAAAGCCTCTCATTTTATGACACACAACAAACAAATGGTAAACTTATTTGAGTATAATATGGTATTTTTTCTATTTGTTAATTTTGGTTTTACTTTTCATTGCTCAAATAGAACCATATCAAATATGTATAATGATCAAGTTTTTTTATTTTATTCTCCTTAGATCGACTTAATAACACTTGAAAATCCATGGTATCTTCTTCTAATAATTTGTTCTACTTGTTCAAAAACATACCTAAATAAGTCCAGAAAGAACCCATTGTGTTGACTTTGATCAATTTAATTTTAATTGAGATAATTATATGAATTAAAAAAAGTAATGCATTTGACATTCGTTCAAAAATTTAAGACAATTCTCTCTATCTAATGTCGACATTTTGTAGTAGACTAGTAGTCAAATGAAGAGACTGTGATAAGGTATTTTATCCACTTCATTTAAACTCAATTTAGAACTTTTATTTCCATGATATCTTGCAATACTCAAAACACATTATACATGGCATGTATGGTTTTGTGTCATTACTTGGATCTTGTAAAGGGTTATGTTTACAAATAACAAATGCTTGTGTATTTAGTTTACAAATAACAAATGCTTGTGTATTTAGTTTACAAACAACAAATTCTTCATTTGTGATGTACGGGTTATTAATCTAGACATGACATACTAATAATCTATACGGGTTATTAATCTAGACATGACATGCATTGCATCCGAGTATACAGTTTTCAAATTCATATGGATTTTCTTCCACTTTTATGGATAAATGGATTTTCAGCTATAAAATTTCAATGTTAACAATAATAGTGTGGGGCTATAAAAATCCAGAAAAATATTTAATATTGTATATTTCTGGAGAAGAATAACACAATTGTTTAACAAGTATAATATTTGTAGGTTGAAGCAATGTATATTTAAGTTCATCAACATCACATCACATAGTTGATGCAAGATGAGGATATCAAGCTAATCTCTTGTGCCACTTATGATTGAGTGACTAATATTCTCCACAAATATTTGAGTAGAGACAAATTTGAAAAACTTAAAAACATGCTTGGTGTAGTTGTATCGTTCCAATATGGCTCTTTTTCCTACCATGAATGAATGATACGCGAAATATTCAATTGGGTTCTGATTTCATTTATGAGCAAATAACAAGTTGTATGTTGTTGCTCTGCACCTTTAATAGACTAAGGAGTCATTTGAATGAATGATTTTGTTTTCCTATGATTCAAATATTTCAATACTCTCACCGAATCCCCCAAGAATTAAGAAAATATAGTAGAATGATGCATATTGGTAAAATTAACATTGCCAAAGAAACAAATGTTAGTTTTTTTTGGCGTTCCCTTTCCCCCGCTTTGGGGGTATGCTAGTTATTTTAGATACTAAATTAATATAGTAATAAGTGTTTGAAATATTAAATATTAAATATCAAACTCTTATTACTATATTTATTTAGTATCTAAAATAATTAATAGATGTGACATCTGTACAGTATTGATGACCATAATTAATAAAGACACATGACAAACTATTTGATTTTTTAATTTTTAATTTATAAAATTATTTTCAATTTAGTATAAAACCACATAAAAGTTGTCTATTCACGGTTAACAACCAATCACAAAATATGAATTTATATTTAGGAAATTTAAAATTTATTTTTCAATTTAAAGAATAATCAATTTAATAGGTAATTTTTTGGAGACTGTTGTAAACTTTACGACAAAAATAAAAGTCAAAGCACATTGAGTGAAAATTAATCCACTTTTTAAATTATTTTTTATAATGTAAAATTTATGTTAATTATGAATAATAAATTCCTCTCAATAATTATGTTCATTAATATATCGAAATTTCTTCATATACTTATGAAAGAGAACTTAGGCTTATAGTATAATTAGATTTGAAAACCAAAAACATTTAACCATACTATACAAATTTGAATCACTTATATAACCTCATAACTCTAGAGGAAGTAGTGAAAAGTATGCATACTTTGATAGTGAAAAGTTATATGGTTGGTATAAAGTTTCATGGTTAAGAGTAAAAATAACTCACCAACTCCTTAATTTATTTGCTATATTTGATGAACAAGTGATTAAACTCCTAGATTATAACATACTAACCTCATAAATTTAAGTTAAACATCATCCACTAATCCACCAACTCCAACTCACTACCAAAATCCCCTTAATACGTAACCCATATAACCCAAAATAACCCCAAACACTAATATACTAACACCCTCACCATTTACCCAATAACCAACACGTTGTCTAACCATTAATCCACTAACTCAAACCTTATTTCCATTTAGCTTGTTTGGTCCTGACCCTAGTTGTGTCGGGTCCTGAGAATAAGATGTAGCGAATTGGCTCCAGAGAAGGAACTCCTTCTTCTCTCAGAGAATCGACTTCCTTCTATGGAGGAAATATACCCTTGGAATAACCTATCCTTGTATGGAAATATTTCCTTAAAATAATCTAGCCAATTGAAGGGGATAATCCTATTTCAGGAAGAAAACAATGGTTACTTGTTTCGATAAGCCCTATACGTCATCCCTCGAAATCTAGTTGTACTCTCACCTCAAGCAAGTAGGAAGAAAGTGAATTTACCTGTCACATTACCCATTCTCACCTAACCCAAGGCTCACATTAAAGAGATGAAGGAATCTTATCCCACTAAAGGGAGTTTTCTTTACCTCTTACCTCCTTATACTCTTGGGTGGGATATAACTCTTGACCCCTTACCTCCTTACAAGCCAAGCAAGTACTTCATGTGTTATAGTTCAGTTATACTTTCGAGTGTTATGGATAGGACTAATATGCTACATATTTTATTCATCAATTTATTTATTTTAAGAATGTTTTGAAAAGTTTAATTTACACTTATGACATTGTCAATAGTTACTACCACCTAAATTTGTTCAATTCTACTTCAACTTTTAAACACATGGAGTAATCACTCTTATTTCCATTTTGATTTTAGGCAATGCACAATTAATACATTGTGACAAGTTTTAAATGTTTCATAATTATTTTAAGTTTTCACTTTGGATTACCTACAACTATTACATTAACATGTTTCTAAGAGGGAGGTATATGAAGCTTTGCTGCTAATTTCACTTGTTTTTAATATATTTTTTTTTAACACAAACGAAAGCATGGAGGGAAAAATATAAGTGTAGTCCTAATAGTTGTTGCATCAATTAAAGAGATGGAATCGCTCATGAGAAAAACATTGATTTTTTGGACATGGTAAATTGAGAAATGGCTTTTTCCACAATCAACAATAGTAATTGATAATTGTTCATATTTTAGTTTGGATAAATGCACATATACGCTTAATTTGAGATTATTTTTTAATATCGTTTAAGTGTATGTTAATTCTAGATTTATCAAACACGACTAAGAATGAAATGAACAAGAAGAATAGGATTTTCATAGTTTCCCAACCACTCTCCATTTTATAACATTGTGTATCATGGTATTCGACTCTAATGATAACATCTGATGAAGTTTTGTGAATCCACATCCCTTCAAGATATTCGAGAAAGGCCCAAGAATAGTGGGCTTGACTCTAGTTTAGCTTAAATTTAAGGAATCATTACTTCATCCTCATTATCTATGCTTGCCCAATTTATTCATCTTATTCTAATAGTAATTTGATCAATTGTAATGTGAAATTGATTTCTTCTTTTAGGTTAGAATAGTTCAGTAGATAAACCATCAAAAGGAAGTGAATCGAGCGAGATACATGCCTGAGAATATTACAATTATTGCAACAAAGACCATAAATAAAATATGAATTTGAGCATACACATTGAACCAAAATATGTAAATTCTCTTCAAAAAAATATAGGAAGAGATAATTTCAACAAACATATAATAAAATCTGAATATGACAAAATACAGACATGCTTAAACAAACAAATTCTTAAATATACATGGCACAATTATAGAATACATGCAAGATGTTTTTTTTTACTAACAGAAAATAGTTGATACATGGTTCATGGGAACTGTTCTTGGTGTGGATACATAGAGAAGGGTGATTTGTAAACTGGTAACACATATGAATATTTAGTCCATTTCAACATGAATTAATAGACCAAATAGCAATGGCTAGTTTGCTTGGGATATATAGGAATTTGAAATCAAACACACTAGTGAGTTAAAAGCTTCATTGACATTCCTAACTGCATCTAATTAGAAAATTGATAAGCATCGAAATAGAATGTTTCCAAACTGGTGCTAGAATTGGTCTCGAATTCATTGTTTCCCCATTTTTTGTCATGGTTCTACGATGGTGTTGAGGTGTGTCCACATGTTTTATGATACTGCTAGGTTTTTTATTTATATCATTGCAAATGACACTAATATCCATGAGTTTTTACTTCATTATATGACTTTTCAGGCTTGACTGCAAGCGACAACAATGATTTTGTGGCTTTCTATGGAATGGGTTCATGAATGAGTTTATGTTCCTTTCTCATATGATTGATTCTTTGTGTTTATTTTGGAAGTGCTTTGTGTTATCGCACAATTTGTACTTTGATAGAAGAGAATGTAAATGGAAAGAAAATTGGCGTAACGAGAGACTATCCTATCACTGTCACCTCAATAGGATGTCTCTTTCTATTTAGGGTGTTAGTATCAGGGGAGATGTCCCCAGTGACCTGGGGGTCTCAGAAGGAAAAGTAAAAGTATTTAGGTAAAAATACCCTCTCACAAGTCACCACCGATCAAAAATTCTGGTTTTAATAACCAATGAAGAGATAATATGTCAGAAGTGTACCTTCCCAGAACAAAGCAACAATAAAACTATATATTTGCAAGTACACTTGTTGGTTATCAGTTCATAAAACCAATGGACTTTCTTAATAAAAGAAATTTGATAAATATGATGAAGTAAACATAAATCTTATAACAACAATGTTTATAGAGAAATACTTCACATAAAATGTCTTGAAAATAGCTTCAAAATGACTGAAAACCATTAACCATTGTAGTCATAACATTAGCATTTGAAAGAAGCACACAAGACAAAGTATAATTCAGCCTTTACAATTGCTTTTTGATCTCTTAATGCTGCATCTAATAGTTGTATCTTACTTTGGTAACAACAACAATGCTGTTAGTAGGTCAGGTTAATCCAAGGTTATAAAGTGTTAGTAGGTTGCTCAAAGAGTAGGTTTTGAAGGTTGTGTTGATAAATTACTCTTGTGAGGAATTAGACTAGTGATTTTTTAGGGAAAATGGAGTCAACAAAGTGGAAAAAAATGTTGAAGGAAAAGAATGATAATAGGAGAGACAAAGACAAGAGGGGTTGATAATTGGAGTGTTGGTAAGCCAAGGCTTCAATCACCAAAACCTAGGGGAAAATAACTACTAAGGTGTAGGTAACCCTAGGCCTTGGTAAATTTTCCTCCCTCTTTAACTCAAAGATGAAGAAAATGATGACTAAGATGAAGAAATAAGTGTTAGGGTGTTGCAATGGCAAGGCCCTTAGCGATAGCTTAAAGAAAAATGACTTCTTGGCAAAATCTAGTAAGTAAAAGCTCATAAAGCTAGGACAATAACACGTTCTAGAATTTCTAGGGTTTTAAGCAAGCAATTTCATAATATTAATATAGATGTAAGATAAACATGATTATAACCGTTCAAATGAAGAATAATTGTATAAATTTCACTTAAATTCATCAAGAATCATCAAGCATAAACCCTAGTTGAACACTTCCACCAAGAAAATTGCCAAAATGGTCCAAGATTAACCTCCTCCAACAAGTGTGCACTAAATTTCAGTCATAAAACCCTAATTAGGGAAAAACTTTCATACCTCACAAGTGTGAGGGAAAGATGATGAAAATAACAGGGAGTTCCCCCCTATTAATACAATACTAATGACCAAAATTAGGTCAAAAAGGCTGACATGGTCAATTACAAATAATATCCAGTTTTTACATTAAATGTCACAATTGAACCTTAAAAAATGATTCTAACATGACATCATACCATTTTAGGGTGACGTTGGGCCATTTTTGAGAAATGTTGGCCTCCTAGAGAAAAATGTTAGGCCCTCTTAGGCCTCAGGAACCTGCCACACGTGCCACTTGGCACCCAACTGCCTCCAAAACATCCCAAAACGTTGGATGACATCATGGGTGACCTGGGTGAGGTCATGGGCCTTCCAAGGACTACATCATGGTGTAAAGGGCACAACCCCCTTGGGTCCATGCCTGCTAGGTTTCCCCTGGTGAAACGTCCTCCTCTCTCTCTAGTGCAATCCTCTGATCTATCTTTGTCCCCTGTTGGGGTCTCAACATCCATCTAGTGGGATTTTATCCCCATGAAGGTCTGAACTAATCATCTCCCCATGTGTACCTATCCATCGGGTGTGGCCCTGCAACATCAAAATATATTCCCTCCATTGATCCACGTGGATATAGGTGGCCACCCACCTTTTCCAATTGGCTCAAAACAATTTTCTGACAATTTTGGTAATTTACTATTTTTAGCAGTTTTTAACTTCTGGGGCCATTTTGAGGGCCTAAATGAAGGTTTTTTGGGATCGAGCTTATCAATGATAATCGAAGTATCTAATTGAGCCCCCTAAATGAATCTCATGGATGATACCTAATTTAGGAGCATCGCTCCACCTGAGCACGCGCCAGTCAGATTTCACGCATGGTGCACATTTAAGGGAGGAGAGGCGTCACCTTCTCATTTTTCCTCGAGAATCTAAGGCGAGATCCAGGCATTTAATAAATACAAGTTGTAAGGAGAAAGATAGGCCTTCTCACAAACTGGATATAAGGTTTCCATTAACAGGCTGACAACACAATGGATCTACATCCGATTCGGAGCACATTGCCATCATTGTAATTTTCCCTTTCAATAAGCATTAGGAATGGTGATTTGACACCACTAGTTTAGCTTGCGAGGGAAGCTCATTGAGCCCCTCTTGTATAAATTGATGTATAGTTTCTAAGTAGAGGTTAGACGAGTTGGGTCGTAGGAAAATGCATAGGAGATAGGGAGAGAGATACAGAGAGTTGAGACTCAGTTGTAGCTCAGACTCCACCATTAATATAAAATGACAGTTTTTCCTATTTTACATTTCTGTGTAATAGATTCCGTGTTGTGAATGTATTTTTCATTCATTTGAATTGTAGATGAATGTTAGAAATCGTCTACAAGGATATAGATATATTTTCCTATCTGAGAGTGTGTTGAGTTAAGTTTGGTTCTCTAGGCTAAGTGCAAGGAGTGTGCGATAGAGAGAGGAAAATTTGTAAGACGACGCAAGCAGTGTATGTCTGAACTCAGTGGAGTCATAAGAGAAGCTGCCAAGAGAGCATACCAGATTAATTCACAGACTCAGGGAGAAATTTCAAGGTGGTTAGGTATGTTGGAAAGAAATACTGTGTGAGAGAAAACACATCTCAGAGTTACTGAACACTCTGAAACACTCTTCTAGGAGGGCATCGAGTTAGTGCTAGTGTGCATAGAATCAACAAGGTTGGAGGTGTTGGAGAAACCCATAATTACTGAACATTCTAGTGAATAAAGGCTTTGCAAGAAGTGCATCGACAAAGGAAAGGAGATGCCTTAAAACTTTCCAGAAGGCTAAGGGAGAGGCCGTTGAAGAACTGAGCCAAGCACAAGGAGTGCGCCTAAGGTGTTGCAAGTTCATCTTACAAGCTCAAGAAGGAGAGTGAGAAGCTACCAGGAGGGCATGAAAAAGTTCACAAAAGATTTGGGAACCTTGAAGGATTTCAAGCCGAGAAAAATCGCAGAAGAGTCTACGTAAGGTTCTGCAAGGAGTGTAGAAGAAGTTCAAGAATAGCCTAAGTCTTGAAAGGTGAAATTGCGCTAAGTGTGCAAGGGACTTGAGGAATGGCCAAAGACCCGAAGATGGAAAGTTCATCTACCATTGAGTAGAAGACAGGTGGCAAAAGATAGAGAGGTTCAGGACTAGGAACTTCGTAAGGTTTGTTGGGAGCAAACAAAGGTCTTCGTGAAGTCGTGAAGAGCGATTTCATTCTAGACCGTTAGATCCATAGGACACGTGGCAGAGATCCATTCAGTTTGGGAAATTCCAGAAGGGAACACCTGAGATAGGAACTCGAGAATTCCAAGTTCGCATAAGTGATCACAGTTGTTGATCGTGAGTGGAACATGGACCGTAGATTGGTCCCGAAGTAGTCACTGATTCGGGAATTGGGAAGGAGGAGAAACCTGCTCGTGAAATTCCTGAAGTGTGGGATCGCGAAGGGAGCTGGACCAAAGTCATAGTCCATGGTCACATCAAGGAGGGAGCCTAGAATATAGAGCTAGCACTATCAGCGTTGAACTTTGAAAGAGATGAGGAGAGGGTTTGCAGGTGCCACATAACCTATGCCCATAAAGAAGGACATGTGATAGAAGATTCAGGTTCCAGGGATGAATCTAAGGAGTCACTCTGACTCAGCACATCGAACAATCCTAGACCAAGAGGTCGATTCAACCCTTTGGAGGGGTTAGGTAGATGTCACTCATAGACAACAGGTGAAGGAGGAGACATAGAGCTAATACAAAATCAAATTTTGTAAGAAAGGGAGACAGAGTGCGATGCTCTGTTGAAGATGTTGCAAGGTGTGCAACAAATGTTACATAGCTAGGGGGGCTGTAGGTGAAACAAGATGGTCATTGGAAGCTATGAGCATAGTCAAGGGGAGGTCTGCCTGTAGAAAATCAAGGCAGAGATAGATATGGAACTCCGAGAAATCAGAGTCCAGATGGAGACACTAGCATTCAAGATGCAGCAAGAAACAAAGGTGCACTAGAGGTATGGATGGCCTTTGAAGAGGACAACAATGTGGCTTGTTCATAAGTTGTTGACCAGAGAACAGCAATGGAAGTTAAAAAGGTGGTTGAGGCACATTGAATCCATCAGTCATAAGGAAAAGAGATCTGGCAAGGGTCTTATAGATTGCTAGGTGGTCAGAGGAGACATCCCATATTGCCAGGTGGTCAAGGGAGGAGAGATGAGCTCAGCTGAGAGTTCACTGGTAGATGAAGAGGAGGCAGGAGAGAAACCTAACTCGTTTGGATATTCGCGTAGAATTATGAGCCACGTGAATGAAGACGATGAGAAGTTAAAACTTTCTGTCGCAAAGAAGGAGGATAAGAGGATTGTTCTGATCATTGGAGGAGTTGATATATTCCTACCAAGTGGCCGAGGAGAGGCTAGCATAGAAGTTGTAGAGGAAACGGGAAGACA
>JASDQU010105565.1:73560-84510 GCA_032191745.1 Picea mariana
CGTGAATGAAGACGATGAGAAGTTAAAACTTTCTGTCGCAAAGAAGGAGGATAAGAGGATTGTTCTGATCATTGGAGGAGTTGATATATTCCTACCAAGTGGCCGAGGAGAGGCTAGCATAGAAGTTGTAGAGGAAACGGGAAGACAACAAGCTAAGAATTTCATGAAGGAGGAGGAACATATACTGATATCTATCCCAACAAAAAAACACCCAGTTGAGTTTCTCACTCAATGGGAATTGGAGTTGAAGGCACTGGAATATTGGTTGGAGAATACAGAACTAGAAAGTGGCTACCAGGAGATAGCCATGCCAAAAGAAACACATCAACCTCAAGGATTGCTGATGGAATCTAGAAGGGATCCAACCGAAGAACTGACCGGAGTCTATCTGTCAAGAGAGGAAGATGAGAAAAAAATCAGTGATGAGAAGACTGCAGAAGTGGAAGATGCAATAGAGTGGTGATCTAAGAACACAAAAGATGGGAAGGACAACTTGGGGAATTAATACGATTCACCCAGAAGCAAGGGATAAGTGCAACAAGATAGTCTGTAGTAGAAGAGCTAGCCGATGGAGTAGATGGATGAGGTGGTTGAGGAGATAGGGGAGCTAATATTGAGGTAAGAAACATAAGAGATCGACACGAGGAAGATGGACAGAAAGGATTCTGCATGAGGAGCAGGGATGATGCAGTAGAAGCAACGAAGCAGAGGAGCCGAGAGACAGCTCCAAGAGAAAGTTTGGGATCCAGGTGGATTTCAACCACACTGGAAAGCTCATGAGCAGGAGCTCATGATTTTTGAAGATGTAGAGTATGATGCAAGAGCATTGATCCACCTCAGCACGTGCCAATCAAATTTCATGCGTGGTGTGCATTCAAGGGGGGAGAGGCACCCTCCTCTCATTTTGCCTCAAGAATCTAAGGCGAGATCCAGGCATTTAATAAAGACAAGATGGAAGGAGAAATAAAGGCCTTTGCACAAGATGGAGATAAGTTTGTCATTAATAGGCTGACGACAGAATATATCTACACATGTTTCAGAGCAGATTTCCATCATTGTAATTTTCCCTTTCGATAAGTAGTAGGAATGGTAATTTGACACCACTAGTTTAGCTTGCGGGGGAAGCTCATTGATCCCCTCTTGTATAAATTGATGTATTATTGCTAAGTACAGGTTATATGATTTGGGTTGTTGGAAAATGCATAGGACATAGGGAGAGAGATATAGAGAGCCGAGACTCAGTTGTAGCTTGGTCTCCACCATTGTAATTTGGCATTCCACCATTAATAGAAAATGATAGTTTTTCCTGTTTTACATTTCTGTGTAATGGATTCCATGTTGTGAATGTATTTTACATGCATTTGAATTGTAGATGGATGTTAGAAATCATTTGCAGGGATACATATATGGTTTCCTATTTGAGAGTGTGTTGATTTAAGTCTGGTTCTATAGGCTAAGTGCAAGGAGTGCACGACAAAGAGAGGAAACTCTGTAAGCCGATGTAAGGAGTGTGTGTCTGAACTCAGTGGAGTCAGAAGAGAAGATGCCAGGAGGGCATACCAGATTAATTCAGAGACTCAGGGAGAAATTTCAAGGTGGTTAGGTACCTTGGAAAGAAATACCGTGGGAGAGAAAACACAACTCACAGTTACTGAACACTCTGAAACACTCTTCCAGGAGGGCATCGATTTAGTGCGAGTGTGCACAGAATCAACACAGTTGGAGGTGTTGGAGAACCCCAAAATTACTAAACATTATGGTGAAGGAAGTATTTGCAAGAAGTGCATCGACAAAGGAAAGGATATTCCTTAAAACTTTCCATATGGCAAAGGGAGAGTCCATCTAAGAACTGAGCCAAGTGTAAGGACTGCACCTAAGGTGTTGAAAGTTCATATTACAAGATGAGGAGGGAGAGTGAGGAGCTTTTAGGAGGCCACACAAAATTAAACAAAAGAGATGGGAACCTTGAAGGATTTCAAGACGCGAAAAATCGCAGAAGAGTCTGCGTAAGGTTTTGCAAGGAGTGCAGAAGAAGTTCGAGAATAGCCTAAGTCTTGAAAGGTGAAATTGCACTAAGTGTGAAAGGGACTTGAGGACTAGCCAAAGCCCCAAAGACAAAAAAATCATCTACCATCGAGTAGAAGACAGGTGGTATAAGATCGAGAGGTTTGGGAGAAGGAACTTAATAAGGTTTGTTGGGAGAAAACAAAGGTCTTCGCAAAGTCATGGAGAGCGATTTCATTCTGGACCATTGGATCTAGAGGACACGTGGTAGAAATCCACACAGTTAGGGAAAGTCTAGAAGGGATCACCCGAGACAAGAACTCGCGAAGTCTGAGTTCGCGTAAGTGATCACAACTATTGATCACGAGGGGAACGTGGACTGTATATTGGTCCTGAATTATTTGTTGATTTGAGAATCGAGAAGGAGGATCAAACCACTCACGAAATTTCTGAAGCACGGGATCACGAAAGGAGATAGCCCACGGTCATAGTCCGTGGTCACATAAAGGAGAGAGCCTAACATAGAGAGCTAGCGCTATTGTCATTGAACTTTGAAAGCACTGAGGAGAGGGTCTGCGGGTGCCACATAACCTGTGCTAGGAAAAAGGACCCGTGATAGAAGATTCTGGTTCTAGGGAGGAATCTAAGGAGTCTCTCCGACTCAACACATTGAATGATCCTAGACTGGGAGGTCGATTCATCCCTTTGAAGGGGGGAGGTAGACGTCATTACCTTTCCAACAAGATATCATGCACCCCAAACAAAGATCGTATGCCAAAGTTATGCCCCTAGGAAGTTGATACACCAAATTACTCAAAACGAGGTCCACAAAAATGTTGGCTTTTCATCTTCCGGGGTTAGGGTTTTGGCATTTTATTTATGATAAAAATGCCTTTGGAGCCTCATTGTAAAATCATCTTCTCATGGATGCGAGTAGCCGTCACATCTCTTCTCAGAGATAAGATTCCACCATTCTAGCGAGTCTTTCACTCTTTATTTTATAGTCTTTGTACATTTTCACTCATTAATAGAAAATTGTGTATTAATGTATATCTGTGTTTATGGTTTCATCTCTGATACATTTCTGTTATAATATTGGATATAAGATATATCTCTGTACATTTATGTATTATATCTCTGCTCTCATTTCGTGCCAGAAATAATCCGGATCATCCATGGTCTCATAAGTCACATGGATCATAGCAATGTCAATCACATCTAATCATCAAGTCATTAAACATGTGCATGAAACCCCCTTTACCCGGACAAGTGCTGAAAGAAGTTATGCTAATATACAAGCCAAGTTTGTAGGGGAAGCTAGGACGTCCTATTGGACTAATGCTCATTGGATGTGGGATGTTTCCGGGAGACATCAAATCTAGGTCGTGTGAGTGGATGAGTTGGTAAGGGATGTCTGGTCAAGGGTTGCAGTGATAGCAGGGAAATGTATGGCCTACCTATGGGTGCCTCTGAAGAGGGTGAGTTTCACCTTGTCATGTATGCAAATGTTTCCAAGCCCATTCATGCCTTTTATCTTTTATTCTTATTTCTTTTTTCTTTTAAGAGGCTATTTAGGGGACACTGCCCTGGCTTGGTGACTAGTGGTGTAAATGTTACCCACAAGCATTTCATGAAAATGAGAAGGCTATCTCGTGATGAGACTTCCTTTCTCTTGGCTATGTCACCAAGAGCCACTACCCTAGTGTGGTGACCAGTTGTTGGTAGTGGCATACCACTACATGCCCATGGACCTAATAGGTTGGCTCATGATGAGACCCCCTATCCTCTAACTAGGTCTTGTTTTATTATTTTTTATGGGTCCCTCTCTTTCTTGCTGAGAATATTTTATTTCTTTCTCAGGGATCCTTGGATGAATTATCTCAAGGTTTCATTCTTTTGTCTTTTATTTTTTTCTAGGTACTTTTACCCTCTGGGCCTTTAGCTCCTTCTTCCCACAAGGTAAGGTACAACCCTTTGATATTTTTCCAAACCAATGCCCGAGCCAGTGTAATGGGATGGATGAGCAGGAAAAACATGAAAAGTGGTAAGTATGGTGGGAGCAAGCGATGGCATTCATAAAACCCCCCAGTGGAAACTCAAAACCTATGGGTACCATCTCACTAGAGCATCATGTAATTCCCCCCAGGTGTGGTAAAGTGAAAAAGCATAAGGTCCAAGAACACATTAGAAGAAAAAAAATTAAATGCACATATTCAAAGGTTTTTAGGATCAGAGTGACACATACCATGATATGCAGACTCATTACCTCATGGAGAAAGATCCATTTCTAATGCAGGACCAGACCAATGTGATGGATGTTGCCACTACTCACAAAGTGGAGGCATTGAAGAATGAAAGGATGGGCCCTCGAGGGCCATGCTCAAGTTGATATGGCTCTTGGTACTCCATGTCTAGGAACTATGGGCCTTGAGACAAAATATCCTTAGTTATCCCTAGGCTAGGGGATAACACTTTGGTTGTAAGAAATTGAACTGAGAAAAGACATAACCAATGATTTTTCCATAGTTTATGTTTTCACCATCAATTTTCAAAAGAATATCATGTACAAGATATAAATCGTATTTCATTCTTGAGTTAGGTTTTCATGAAGGATCATTGGATAAAATTTGCATGTAGGTACAAGATCTATGTAGAATGAGACATGCATGGTTTAGTTTAGGATGTAGTATCTCCATGAAAAATTCCCCCATGAGACATTTGTTAATTTCTTTAACACTTAGTTATATTTAAGAATACATCCATGAATGTGAGAAGCCAAGAGAACTATGGAACAAACGAAAGAAAAACACAAATATAGTGTGGGTGACAAAAACCATTCTTAAAACTTGATTTTTTTTTTATTGCGAAACAGTTTCAACATGAGCACTACTAGCTTAGTTTAGAATGGGATAGAGTCAAATGACTCGCCTCACCTCACAAAGACACTCATACACAAATAATCACCAAGACTCTCCATCACAATTGTCTCTGTAACCACCTACAATACACCTCATACATACCCCCAACCATATACTTTTTGTCTCTTCTTTTCTGTAGACTCCATCTCTTCATTTCCGCAGACTTTAGATATTTCTTTTATGCCTCACACATGCCTCCAATAGGCCTACATTTCTAGACGAAGCCAAAATATTCCCAAGAAAAGTTCTCCCAACTATGTCCATCGAATCCTCCTCAGGGAAGTACAATTCCTCCCATGTGGAGTGACTTGGATCCTTGAGGGAGCTCGCCCTCTTCATCTTACTCATAATTGTAGAGCTATCCTTCTCTCCTTTTCTTGCCAAAATTTTTCTTCATTGGTTGTGTGCCCTTGTTCTCTTATAGGATCTCAAAAGGTCAACATCATGAACCATCACTTCCTTTGGTGGTGTCACGCCCCTTCGTGAACCGATTTCCAAATGAATCATCATGCCCCTTCGCGGACACAGTATCCCAAACAAACCCATGTGCTTATAAACCCACGTGTACCTTGGGACCGATGTGCCCAACCTTGGTGCGCCCCTCATGTCAGAACACCCCACTTGTCAAATCGACTCATCATATTGGGTGTGTGCACCCCTTAGGCGAGTCAAGTTGACTCTCCTAAGTGTTCCTCCCATGCCTTAGCCAATTTTCCTTTGTTGATGGAGCACCCAAGTATTTCCTTCAAACCTTCTTCAAACCATTTATTGTTTGACTTGTGTCATAAGGCATATTGGGTGGAGTCACCCCTTGGCATGTCACATTCCCAAGGAACCCCAATTATCCCCTATATGAAGACTTTTGTCTCCTCATTCGCAGTGAGTATCCTGCCTACCTGATTTTGACTATGGTGGAAGTGCATGATCCCAAGCTAAGCTCCCAAGGCCTTCCATCCTCCCCTACCTCAATTCACTGTCATGCTTAGCAACATCCACAAAATATATTATCTCCAAGTCTCTATCCAACTCATGCCTCTATTGCAACCAAGTCTACTAGAAACCCTAAGTTTCATGCCAATTGGAAACCCCAAATTCTGCCAAAGTGGAAACCTGAAGTTTCCTTGCAAAGTGGAAACCCCAATTTTCCAACTTGCACAAAACTTATCCACAACCTATGTAACCATCCACATTTCCCTCTTCCCAAAGTTTTGTGTGACCAAACTATTTGTAATGATGGAAATATGTCTCCATCCCAACTTTGTTCACAATTTCTAAGTTGTCATTGTCCCACTATGATGATCACTCTTCGTTTTCGTGCTACTGCTACTGACTCAAATGCTACTGCAACCTCAACTAAAACTCCAAAAATATCTAAGTGTTGAACTAAGTCTGGCCCAAAAAAGCCATATTTTTGCATAAAAAACATGAAAATCAACCCCCAAATCAAAAAGTGGTGCTACTGGTAGCACCAGTTTTTCAAACGGGGTGAAAATTACAACATTTTTCAAGCATGGCCTTCAAAACTCATACAATAGCTTAGAAAAACCTTAAAATCAACACCTAAATAAAAAAATGAAGTTACATAAAGAAAAATGTTTTTTTTCAAAACGTTAAAATTATAGATAATTTGAAATCATATTTTTAGGAGTTGGTACCATTAAAACCAAAACCTCTAAATCAACCATCAAATTGAAAAGTACTACTACTGGTAGCACTCATTCTAAAATTGAGGTATTAAAATGACACATTTTTTAAAGTGGTAAAAGAAATCATCATTACTGTAAACAAAATTATAAAATCAACCCTTAAATGCTTACTTTTAAAATCTTAGTTTATCACTCCAAACACAAGATAATACATAATGCCATGAAAATATCACACTATACTTTAAAATTTCAACATCACTTTTTAATTTTTTTTTACTTTTAATAAAAAAAGTAAATACAAGTTACATTGAATGAAACATAAATTATTTCTTCAAAGTATTATTATATTGTCCATATTCAAAACATATGAATTAAGAAATTTTATTATATTCTCCATAATTAAAACATATAATTCATAAAACATAGAAATGATTCATAACTTCATGTGAGATCATATGTAAGTTTAATGATCATTTCTAGTTACCATAAAAACATCATATGGATAAAAAATACATAAAATGTTTCATACACTTATTTAGATTGACTCATAGATTCTGAAATACCATCAGAGTCTACATTCTCTTCATATGTAGATGATCCATACTCTTCTCTATTGTCGATGAATGCACCATCTAAGTCTACATGCATGCCCAACATTTTAGATGTCAAAATCCTTTTATATCTACGACTAGGTTCAACAGACTCTCATTTTGCAGTTATTTCTCTTGGCAACAACCTCTTTATAATGTTTGTTTCCCTGGATAGAGAAGTTTCTCTCTTTTTCAAATGGAAGTCATAAACAAGTATGTCAAAATCCTCTAATTTTAAGAGGTCAGTGTGACGACGAGTTGTATTTTGACCCTTTATTTTTATATTTCTATTGACATGTTTCTTAACCATCATCTCTGGCTTGTACACACCATTGAATGTGTGTGTACCTATTTCATATCAATGCACTTCAATTGCAATAACATCTTCATTTTGTTTCTCAATCTTTATAACCATTGCAATCCAGAATGGATAACCATGTGGATCTTCAGTCACTAAGACTGCAATCATGCCGCCCTCCTTAATATCATGTATTGAACCCCTGTAAAGGTCTTCCATGGCTTCATGTTGCGCACGTGAACTTCGAGAAACAATATACATTTCTCTTTCCTCTGCTTGTGTAAACTCAATAACACCTTTAGATTCTTGTTGTTCAACAATGTTTCTTTCTTCGAATTCATTTGACATATTTTGTGGCCAATGAAATAAAGTCTTAAAAAATGTATATTCATTTGTTGAGCTTGAAATTATGTCACTTTCACCATTAAAAAAAGACTCTCATCAAACATAATCAACAACATCAAAGTACTCATATGTATCTTTAATGGGATTTTTTTATTTCTTCCACGCATTCATAATAATCTACATCTCTATTACACCTCCGTGCATTATGGATTTCAACAACTGATTGTAATAACAATAACTTTGATGCAAATATTGGATGATATGGAATGAACTCCAAAATGCTAAACTTGATGAAGGCCCCCATTCCGTAGTAGTTGAATACTGGTTTCCCCATATAAGTTTTTTCCCATCAAATTTTTTGAAATGAAATTGATGTTGTAAGCTAATGTCATTAAGATGCTCAATACATTTTTCTTCGCGATATGATCCCTGAATAAATCTTTGCAATTCAACAGTTTCTTCTAATATATGAAAATAAGGCTCTGGAAGCTATGTTTTCTTAATACATTCAATCAATGATGGTAGGCTTCCAACATTTTTCCTCTTCAATGTTACTAAAAAACAATTGAACATTTGATCGATATGATCATGAGTGTGCCCAACAAGTAGGAAACCAACTTTCACCTTTTGAAATATTCCCAGTTCAATAAGCATGCCTAGATATCTAAACACAATTTCATTTTTATTTTCATGAGTAGTGTTGTCCAACTATAGATAGAGAACTTAAGGAATATTTCCATACTAGTGAGTGAACACATTATGAATTATGGTTATGATCTGATTTGCATCATTATGAATATTTGGAGATGTGAAGTAAACCCTTGGACACATTTTCCCATTGAAAACTATACAACCAACCAAGTGAAAATGAATGGAATTCTCTTTTGTAATTTTTTTGGTGTACAAACAAAATGTGGTAAAAGTGTTTTCTTTTGGTCCATTCCATCAATTATCATACCTAAATATTTGTTTGGAGCATCATAACACTTCTTCCAATGTTTGTACAACTTTTCCCTTTCACTTGATTGTTGATTCTAATGTTCTTGAAGTGATTTGACTATGGATTATGCACATGACATAAAATGAAAATATTGATCATATGTTTTCCTAGTTGATAACTATCTAATTAAAAAAAAAGAAAAAGGAAATACATACCTCTTTCTACCCTTTCATATATATATCTTCTTAATTTAAGAGTAGCAAATATACTACAAATCCCCATCCCCGAATTTTTAGGAATATAGACATTGTTGAATTATTTCTTCCATACTCTTGTAAAATATGCATATGCAATAAAATTACCATTTCCTTCAACACCTTCAGCATATCCTTTGTACAAATTGTAGATTTCCCTCGTTGAGAAATTATCTAGAATATGTATTGTGTCTTTATCTGGCATACACTCTCCATGTTTGGAAAATAAGTCACACATCCATGACAATGTAGTGTTTTTTAATGGCCAACTCTCTCATCCATGATGTACCTTTGAATAAAATAAAGGATCTTTTTCCAACCTTGTTTGGATACTTGATAGACTAATATCACCAATTGAATGGGTTTTTATCAAAGCCTTTCTGCAAAGTAAAATATTCTCAATGCAGTAACCATATCATGTATTGGTGGATATCATGCATCCCATCAAATATGAATTTTGCATGCTCTTATTCATTGACAAATATGTATTCCTTTTATTCAAGGCATATATGTAGTCCATGCTTTTCAAACATTTCTTTTGACAAAATTCACTTGAAATCAATTCACTTATGGAAATTGATTTAGTGAGAAATTATTTCATAGACCTTGTATAACTAGAATGATTTTGATTGATATAAAAAGTTATAGTCCTGGTCGTAGACACAATGTTTCTTTGCAATATCTCCACTATTTCATCATCTTCACTAGAAGGAATTTCCTCATCACCAGAATGAATATCAAGCAAAACATTGTCAGGAGACTGAACAAGAGACTGTCGATCACCTGGATTTGTTGCAGCTGAATGATTGAGAACATGATATGCATTCCTAGGTCCATCATCATCTTCATTGATAATATCCTTGATGAGAGGATTATCAAACTCACTAGAAAAATGATTACCATCCTCACCAATGTCATTGGATCTTCCATGAAAATATTCACTTGAAAGAAAATCATCATCGGCCTTAAGACTATCATTTCCATTAAGATCCTTGGAGAAAAATTTCCATCATCGTCATCGGTACCTTGAAAATCCTCATTTGGAGGAGAATCATCATCAAATTTTTGTCCACCATTGACATAATCATCTTCACTACTTTCAAAATCCCCACTTGAGGGAAATTCTTCATCATCCTTCTTAGTGCCTTGAATTTTTTTATCAGTATCTTCAAAATTCTCACTTGGAGGAAAATCATCATTATCAACATTTCTTTCTTTAAATTCTCCACTCGAGAAAGAGTGTCCACCAATGGCATAATCATCTTCACTACTTTGAAAATCCACACTTAAGGGAAATTCTTCATCATCTTTGTTACTACCTTGAAAATCCTCACTTGGAGGAAAATCATCATCATCCTCATCAGTACCTTGAAAATTCTCACTTGGAGGAAAATCATCATCACCAACATTTTTTCTTTTAAATTCCCCACTCGGGAAAGATTATCCACCATTTCCATAATCATCATCACTACTTTTAAAATCCCCACTTGAGGGAAATTCTTCATCATCCTCATTCGTGCCTTGGAAATCCTCACTTGGAGGAAAATCTTCATCAGTACCTTCAAAATCTTCACTTGGAGAAAAATCATCATCACCAAAATTGCTTCATTTAAATTCCCACTCAGGAAAGAGTGTCCACCATTTCCATAATCATCTTAACTACTTTTAAAATTTCTACTTGAGGGAAATTCTTCACCATATTCATTGGTGCCTTGGAAATCTTCATCGATACCTTGAAAATCCTCACTTGGAGAAACATTATCATCCCAATCATTTAAACTATGATCATAGTCTCCACTTCGACCTAATTTTTTATTATTTTCAATACTATTAAATTGCTGAACAAATTGATCACCATAATATTCCTCCTTTTTATCATTGGTTCCTTCAAAGTTCTATGATTTAGGAATTTTTTGAGGAACATACTGAATAACATTGCTTTCACTATGATAAAA
>JASDQU010105565.1:84610-115291 GCA_032191745.1 Picea mariana
TCCTTGAAGGTCATAGGGTCAAATTTGGAGGGAGGTAAGTCATGGCTCTTGTCCCACAAACAAGGGGGTCTCAAACACCAATTTGGTTTCTGGCTTCACCATGACATAAATTATTATTTTTAACATTTCCTTTCACAAGTCTTCCAAATATTTTCAAAGAATGGGTCAAAGATAAAATCACTTGGATGTCTCAATGATAAGTGATAAGGGTAATAAATACCTACAACATTTCCTTTCACAATTCTTCAATTGTAAATTCTTTTAAATGAATAAGATAATAAAAAGTTACAAGTAAAAAAATATCATTATTTTTTTTAATTATGATATATTTGAAAGAAAAATAAATAATAAAACATAATATTATTTTTCCTAATAAACTATATATTTGGAATGAATAGAATCTATTTGTATGCACAATTTCAGGATAGATTAATACATATTTTATTAGGAATGAATCGAATCTATGTGTATGCACAATTTCGTGAACGATTAATACATGTAGCATATTCAAAATTATCCCGAAGATAGGGATATTGATCAAGATTTTAAAAAATGAAGTTTACCATACCCAAGATGAATATAAAGTAGCCAATTCATTAAACACCTTGGTAAATAGAAATTATCCCCTGAAGAAATATTTGAACTTTAAATAATGTGCATGAGTCATATAATATGTACCCGTAAATTATAAATAAACGGAAAAATTGCATGTCCTTCACAAATTTTAAGGATGGAATTTTACCTTAATTTCTTTTTTTGGGGTGAGATTTTTTAATTGTTGGAAATATCATGGAGACATTTGCATCTCCGATGTTTTAAAGTTTTGACATTTTTATATTATTTTTTCTATTTTCAAAGGAAATGAATATTAATTTTTACATAAAAATGAATCTTTTGTATTTTTTCATATCCTCTTTCTTCAATCTCATAATGACACATATATTGTGTTTATGAAAAAAAATATTTCATTTATAGGACATGTGTGGTGATTATGGACCATGTGCATGTTCCATCGGACTAGAAAGAATAGGTTAGCACCTCATACATTTATTTTCATGATTAAATTGTGGTTATGGACACGAGACCCCTCTATCATTTGAAATATTCATATTTTCACATATATTATGCTTATGGAACAAAGAATCCCTTTGCAGGGCCCACAAGTTTGTTTAGGGCCCATGTGCATAATCAGTGAGCCTTAAAAGTGACTTTTAGTCCCTAATATAATAGTGTCACCCCTTGTACCATGTCTAAGGCACTAAGACCCATTAGTGGTTCACAAAATCTTATAATGGTGCCGATAGTTTAAGAACAATGAGGGTTGACAAAAACAAAATTTTAATATAAGGGTTAAGCACCATTTTTCCTTGTCCCCAAGCCTTTTTAGCATTTACAAGACACATCCAAAGACATTATTTTATAAAAAGTATTCATATATTTAAAACCAAGCATCTAACAATAATATAATATTATTTTAAATTAACATTTATTCATAATAGCACAAGAATTTTAAATTTTGGAAAAACAATTTTAGTTTTTAGTTAATAAATGTCGATGGTTACTCCATTCTTATTAAATATCCAAAGCCAAGTAAAAATTGATTGAACAAAACCAATCACTCTTTTAAAAAAGAGTTAACTATTTGCATGCGAAAGTAATAAAATTGATCCATTTTTCTAAACTATGCTTGATGCATGCAAGAGTATCATAAATCTATGGAGTTCTACTCTTCAAGTTCCTCATAGAAGAATTGAACACAAAATTGATA
This sequence comes from Picea mariana, assembly GCA_032191745.1. NCBI lineage: Eukaryota > Viridiplantae > Streptophyta > Pinopsida > Pinales > Pinaceae > Picea > Picea mariana. The sequence goes on from JASDQU010105565.1 coordinate 86,379, forward strand.
TCTTCCTCCTATAAGTAGTCCATTATTCTATAACTTTAAATATGGGAAAACATAAGTCACTTTGTAAACAACAAGTGAAATCCCGGTGCTTTCTTTATTGAATGATCTCAAAAGAAAATATAAGAAAAGTGAATCTATATCAAACAAATAAATGCTGACATTTGTAAGTTTCATGAAAAGAAAATGAAATCTCCAAAGCAATTTTCATATACAAATTATATAATGATTCATAGTTAATAACTAGGTAAGAGAGTATGGTGGGGCATGTGAGGCTTAGACCACTACATGAAAACAATAAACAAGATGACTTACATCTTGAAAGTAAAACCCACTCACATGCACATGCAAGTACAAACAATTACTCACTCACAAGCACATGTTGAGACCTTGTTTATGGTTTTAGAAAATATAGGTAAGCATAGTTTTTAAAATGACAAGGTACTATCAAAGCTATTATTTTACAAAAAATATTCATATTTTTAGGATGAAGCATTGACAATAGCATAAGAGTTTTAAATTAAGATTTCTTTATAATAGCACAAGTCTTTTAAATTATGGAAAAATGAGATTATTTTTTAGTTAATAAATCTTAAGGTTTGATGGTTACTCCATGTTTATTGAATACCCAAAGAAAAGTAAAAATTGATTCAAAAAAAATAATCATTCTTTTAAAAAGAATGGAAGCACTCATATATAGAATTAATCACTTGTTTTAGGTGGAAATCTTGGAGGACATGCAATTCTTCACCCAATTTACTAAGGGAAGACCTTAGCCAGTTTAAACCTGGAATTACAAAGGTCTTAGAAGTTTGATAGAACCATAGAAAGGCTAGAGGGAAAACCCTAAAAAATTAAGTCTGGAATCATACTGTACTCTGGAGGAAACCAATGTTTTAAGTTGGGTGAATTCATAGCCGTTGATTCAAAGAAGTGAGAAGATCCAGAATGTTGGTTGGATGATCCTACCTTCAGAGGAAATAAAATAAGGTAGTATTTGGACTCCAATGGATAGAACCCTGAATCGATGAGGACCGTTAATCTATCAGAGAGTGACTCAGGAGAATTTTGGATTGTTGGATCCAGTAAAGAGATTGTCAAACAAAGGGGTCATTGGAGGCCATGAAGGATAAATGTAACAAGAGACTGACGATAGGAAATCTAAGGACTGTAGATTTTCCATGAGGTATACCAAGAGATCCTATCCATTGGATCTAGCGATAATTGCTCTGAGGTGGAGGATTTTAAGACCTTCATAGGAAACATGCCTTAAACGTGAAGATCACAGAGTCTGTAAGATCATATGAAAAAGGGTCGTTTGAACCGTCAAAGAGTGTGTGGTTGTTCGAACCGTCGAAGAGTGTGTGGTCATTTGAACTGTCGAAGAATGTTTGGTCGTAGTAGTTCATAAAGTTGAAGCAGAGATGCTCCAAGGAAGTAGGGACCCTGAGAACAAAGGGATGACCATTGATTCATATGTGGGAGAGATTTATGGAAAGTAGACTCCATATATATTTACAAAAGGAAGCTTCCATATATGCGCACTTATAGGGAAGAAAACTTCCATAAATGTGCATTTACTGATGATAACTGTCATATATGCACATTTACAAAAGCGAGCATATATGGAATTTGTCTTCTATAAATGTGCATTTATAGACAAAAGCTTTTGTATATGCGCATATGCAAAAGCGTGCATATATGGAAGTCTCCTTCAGTAAATGTGCATTTACGGATGACAACTTTCATATACATGCATATATGAAAGTGGGCTTCCCTATATGTGTGTTTCCGTATATGTGCATATAAGGAATCCAACTTTAATCTATGTGCATATATGGAAGTGACCAACTTTCGTATATGCACATATACATAATTCGACCACTTCGCTAGATGCGCATATATAGAAGTTGACCACTTTCTTATATGCACATATATGAATGGGTCGGCTTCCGTATATGCACATAAAAGAAAGCCAACCATTTTCGTATATGCGCATATACGGAAGTGGTTAGCTTCTGTATATGCGCATATACGAAAGTCGTCAACTTTCATATATGTGTTGTATCTGCACATATACGGAAGTTGACCACTTCTATATATGCGCATATACCAAAGCTGACCACTTTCGTATATGCGCATATACAAAAAATGGTCGGATTTCATATATGCGCATATAAGGAAGCCAACCACATTCATATATGTGCATATACGCAAGTGGTCAACTTTTTTATATGCGCATATAGGGAAGTGGTCGACTTCCATATATGTGCATATATGAAAGTTGGTCACTTTCGTATATACACATATACATAATTGGTTTGCTTTTCTATATGCACATATATAGAAGTGGTCGGTTTTCATATATGTGCATATACAAAAGTCGACCACTTATGTATATGTTCATATGTGGAAGCTGGCCACTTCTGTATATGTGCATATACATAAGTGGTCAGCCTCTGTGTATGCACATATACGAAATCCATATACGAAAATGGTCAACTTCCATATATGCACATATACAAAATCTCGTCACTTCCATATATGTGTATATACCGAAGTGGTTGACTTCGATATATGTGCATATACGAAAGTGGGCCTCTTCTGTATATGCGCAATGCACATATTCATAAGTGGTCGGCTTTGATATATGGATAGCTTCGGTATATGCGCATATACGAAATCCAATCACTTCTATATATGCACATATATGGAAGTGGTCAGCTTCCATATATGTGCATATACGGAAGTTTCATGCTTCCATATATGCACATATTCGGAAGCATATATGTGTGCATATACGTGTATGTTGGCTTCAGTATATGGTCAGCTTCCATCTATACGCATATACAAAATATTACCACTTGCCTATATGCGCAGATATAGAAGCCGACCACTTGCGTATATGCGCATATTCGAATGCGGTCGACGTTCGTATATGGCATATATAAAATCCAACCATTTTCATATATGTACATATATGAAAGTGGTCAACTTTTTTATATGTGCATATACAAAAGCCAACCATTTTCGTGTATGCACATATATTAAAGTTGTTTTGAAGGGGGAGGGAATGTTAGTGTCTAACCCTAAGCCCTCATATACAAATGTGGTCAGCTTCTTTATATTCGCATTTACGGAAGTGGTCAGCTTCTGTATATTTGCATAGATGGGAGTTGACTATATGCCGAAGCCACTGTGCAAATACGAAAGTGGTCGGCTTCTGTATATGTGCATATACAGAAGTGGCATGCTTTTGTATATGCACATATATGAAAGAGGGGCACTTTCGTATATGCACATATATGGAAGTCGACCACTTCTATATATGTGCATATATAGAAGTGATTGGATTTTGTATATGCACATATATCGAAGTTGGTCATATACCGAAGCCGACCACTTTCGTATATGTGCATTTCTTATATACAAAAGTGGCCCACTTTCGTATATGTGCATATACTGAAGTTGAACACTTCTGTATATATGCATATATGGAAGTGATGGGCTTCTGTATATGTGCATATACGAAGGTCGACCACTTTCATATATGGATTTCGTATATTTGCATATACGGAAGCCGACCACTTCTGTATATGCACATATACGGAAGTGGCCAACTTCCACATATGATCATATACAGAAGTGGTTGACTTTTATATGCACATATAGGAAAACTAACCACTTTCATATATGTGCATATACAAAATCCAACAAATTTTGTTTATGTGTATATACAAAAGTGACCAACTTTCATATATGCACATATACGATAGTCGACCATTTCCCTATATGTGCATATAAATAATCCAAACACTTGCGTATATGCGCATATATGAATGTGGTCAGCTTCTGTATGTGCATATATACAAAATCCGACCATTTTCATTTATGCGCATATACGGAAGTGGTCACCTTTGGTATATGCGCATATACGGAAGTGGTCAAATTCTGTATATGCGCATATATGGAAGTGTTCAACTTTCGTATATGCGCATATATGGAAGTTAACCACTTCCATATATGCACATATATAGAAGTTAACCACTTCTATATATGTGCATATACAGAAGCCGACCACTTCCATATAAGCACATATACGAAAATGTTCATCTTTCATATACGCACATATATGGAACTTGACCACTTTTGTATATGCGCATATATGGAATATGACCACTTCCGTATATTCACATATACGGAAGTGGTCATATTCCATATGTGGAATATGACCACTTCTGTATATTCACATATATGGAAATGGTCATATTCCATATATGCACATATACAGAAGTGGTCAAATTCCATATATGTGCATATACGAAACATATACGAAAGTTGACCACTTTCATATATGTCCATATACAGAAGATGACCACTTCCGTATATGCACATATATGGAAATGGTTGGCTTTCATATATGAGCATATGTGGAAGTCGACCACATTCATATATGCACATATACGCAAGTGGTCGACTTCTATATATGCTCATATAGGAAAGTGGTCGACTTCTGTATATGCACATATACGAAGGTTGGTCACTTTCGTATATGCACATATATGAAATTTGGATTATGTATATGAACATATACGGAAACATGCATATAGCGAATCCCACTTCCATATATACACATATATGAAAGTTGTCATCTATAAATGCACATTTACAGAAGGAGACTTCCATATATGCATGCTTCTGAATATGCGCATATACGGAAGCTTTCATATGTAAATGCACATTTATAGAAGACGAATTCCATATATGCTCGCTTCCGTAAATGTGCATATATGATAGTTGTCGTCAGTAAATGCACATTCATGGAAGTCAACTTTCCTATAAGCACGCATATATGAAAGCTTCCTTTCGTAAATATATATGGAAGTTTCCTTCCGTAAATGCACATTTACAGAAAGTGGCTTTCGTATATGCACACTTTCATAAATGCGCATTTATGGAACCTCCCCAGAGAAAATATCTTAAGGGAATACAGATTCTTCAAAGGTGGAGTCACCAGATGAGTTTTAATAAGAGCTCATCAAAGGAGGAAGGGGAACGTCCTTCAAGTGGTTTCATGAGGAAAGCTAGGGAAATGTTTTGGGATATCTTGTCAAAGTTTCGTCAAGTTTTGGAAGAGGATTTAAAATCCTCCCCAACAACGATGCCAAAATGTTATCACACGAATTGTAGGTTGGGAAAATCCTGACCAAACCACAATATGGCGACAAATAGGAGAACATGACCCAAAACACAATATGGCAACAAATAAGAGAACACATATCCATTTTCATCTCATATAGGTAATCTCGTCACTTTAGAGGTGAAGTGATCACCTCAAGGGGAAAATATCAGGCGACCCTAGGGGAAAATGAGAAGGAAAAATATACTTATGAATGGATGCCCCTATAAGTCAAGTTTCTATATGGAAATAGGTTTGGAAATGAGTCTCAATAGTAGTCAATGGTTTCAAAGTCTTTGATTACATGAGAAAATTGCTTGTACGTTCCCGGGGGGACCTCTTTCTAAGTCATGTGGATGAGGTTTCATGTATGGGGGGGAATGTTTTTGGAATAGGGTTCATAGAATACAAGGGGTTGTAGTTTCTCATTTATGGTTACCTTCATATAGGGTGTGTTGCACCTTCATTTTCAATGCAACCTTTTTCCAAGCCCATTTATTTCCTTTTATTCTTTTAGGATGTTTCCATGTTGAAGCCAAGGTGGGGATTCTACCTAAGAATTACAAACAGTGCCAACCTTGACTCTTCCTTGGTCAGATTATGCTTCCCCAAGTTGAAAACATGTGTGGGGCTTCTAGCTAAGCATTAAAAATAGTTCCCACACATGTTCCACCTTGGTTGGAATTTTGTTATTAGTCATTTTTCACAGGTCCCATAAGTTTCTTATGAGAGACGTTTCAATGTCCTCGATATCCCTGGGAGAGTATATAGAAGGTTAATGATTGGATTTTATCTTTTTCCAACTACAAGCCTCTGGGCCTTCAACCCCTTCTTCCCATGAAATGAGAGACAACCCCTTCTTGGGTGAGTATACCTGAAAATCCCAAAAGGTGAGGAGATGAGGAGATGAAGTGTGGAAATTGACAAGTATGGTCGGGAATAACACAATGACTCATTAAGAGGTATTACCAATAGAAAACCTATCCCTAAGGGTGACCCACTTTGTATGGCGTAATGTCAACCACCAAAGTAAAATGGGGCAAAGAGCATAATGTCCAAGCAAATGTTACATAATCAAAGCAGTAATAGATGCAACAAACTCAAATGCCTCAAATATTGAAATGACACTCACCATAATACCTTTAATTTGAACCTCATGAAGCAAGACCCAATGTCTTATGTAGGCCAAATAATGTGGTGGATATGATATACCGACAGATCATCCTTCAACATCTAATGGTCATTGGACCCGGTCTTCCCACGACTATGATTTATGCCAATGTCTCTATCCACTCAATGTTTACTCTCCTCTCAATTGTCCATCTCACTTGATAACAAATGGGACACACAGAATCTACGATTGATATAAAATCTCTCCCACGTATGAATCAATGAGCATCCCTTTGTTCTTAGAGTCCCTCCCTCCTCAGAGAATCTCTGCTTCAACTCTATTAACTACTCCAACCACACACTCTTTGACGGTTCGAATGACCACACACTCTTCGACGGTTTGAACGACCATGCACTCTTTGACAGTTCAAAAGACCCTTGTTCATCTGATCCTACAGACTCTGTGATCTTCACAGTTAAGGAATGTTTCCTATGATGGTCTTAAAATCCTCCACCTCGGATCAATTCTTGCTAGATCCAATAGATAGGATCTCATTGTATACCTCATGGCGTATCTACAGTCCTCATATTTCCTATTGTCATACTCTTTTTACATTTCTCCTTCATGGCCTCTGATGACCCCTTTGTCTGACAATCTCTTTGTTGGATCCAACAATCTAGAATTCTCCTGAGTCACTCTTCGATAGATCGACGATCCTCATCGATTCAGGGCTCTCTCCATTGGAGTCCAAATAATACCATACTTTAGTTACTCCAAAGGTAGCATCATTCGACCAACAGTCTGGACCCTCTCACTTCGTCAAATCAACGGTTGTGAATTCGCCCAACTTAAAAAATTGGTTTCCTCCAGAGTACAATATGATTCTAGACTTAATTTTTCATGGTTTTTCCTCTAGCCTTTATAAGGTGCTACCAAACTTCTAAGATCTTCGGAATTCCAAGTTTAAACTAGCTAAGGTATTCCCTTAGTAAATTGGGTGAAGAATTGCATGTCCTCCAAGATTTCCACCTAAAACAAGTGATTAATTATGTATATGCATGCTTCCATTCTTTTTAAAAGAATGATTAGTTTTTTTGAATCAATTTTTACTTTGCTTTGGGTATTCAGTAAGCATGGAGTAACCATCAAACCTTAAGCTTTATTAACTAAAAACTAATCTCATTTTTCCATAATTTAAAAGACTTGTGCTATTATAAAAAAATATTAATTTAAAAGACTCTTATGCTATTGTCAATGCTTCGTCCTTAAAATATGAATATTTTTTGTAAAATAATAGATTTGATAGTACCTTTTCGTTTTAAAAACTATGATTACCTATATGTTCTAAAACCATAAACAATGTCTCAACATGTGCTTGTGAGTGAGTAATTGTTTGTACTTGCATGTGCATGTGAGTGAGTTTTACTTTCAATATGTAAGGTGTCTTGTTTATTGTTTTCATGTGGTGTTCTAAGTCTCACATGCCTCACCATACTCTCTTGCCTAGATATTAACTATGAATCATTATATAATTTGTATATGAAAATTACTTTGCATATTGCATTTTCATTTTGTGAAACTTACAAATGTCAGCATTGGTTTGTTTGATATAGATTCACTTTTCTTTTCTTTTGAGATCATTCGATAAAGAAAGCACCGGGATTTCCCTTGGTGTTTACAAAGTGACTTATGTTTTCCCATATTTAAATTTATAGAACAATGGACTACTTATAGGAGGAATATATCGAATTTTTGTTCAATTACTCTACGAGGAACTTGAAGAGTAGAATTGCATAGATTTATGATACTCTTGCATGCATCAAGCATGGTTTCAAAAAATGGATTAGTTTTATTACTTTCACATGCAAATAGTTAACTCTTTTTTAAAAGAGTGATTGGTTTTTTTCAATCAATTTTTACTTGGCTTTGGGTATTTAATAAGCATGGAGTAACCATCGACATTTATTAACTAAAAACTAAACTTGTTTTTCCATAATTTAAAATTCTTGTGCTATTATGAATAAATCTTAATTTAAAAGACTCTTATACTATTGTTAGATGCTTGGTTTTAAATATATGAATACTTTTTATAAAATAATAGTTTCGGATGTGTCTTGTAAATTCTAAAAAGGTTCGGGGATAAGGAATAATGGTGCTTAACCCTTATATTAAAATTTTGTTTTGTCAACCCTCATTGTTCTTGAACTATCGACACCATTATATATTTTGTGAACCACTAATGGGTCTTAGTGCCCTAGACATGGTCCAAGGGGTGACACTATTATATTAGGGACTAAAATTCACTTGTAAGGCTCATTGATTATGCACATGGGCCCTAAACAAACTTGTGGGGCCTACAAAGGGATTATTTGTCCCATAACCATAATATATTTGAAAATATGAAGATTTCAAATGATAGAGGGGTCTCGTGGTTATAGACACAGTTTAAGAATGAAAATAAATGTATGAGGTGATAACCTATTCTTTATAGTCCAATGGAACATGCATAGGGTCCATAATCACCACACATTCCCTATAAATGAAATATTTTTTTCATAAACACAATATATGTTCCATTATGAGATGGAGGAAAGAGGATATGAAAAAAATACAAAAGATTCATTTTTATGTAAAAAATAATATTCATTTCCTTTGAAGATAGAAAAAATTATATAAAAATCACAAAACTTTAAACCATCGGAGATGTAAATCTCTCCATGGTATTTCCAACAATTCAAAAATCTCACCAAAAAAAAAAAAAATTAAGGTAAAATTCCATCCTTAAAAGGATAGATTTGTGAAGGACATGTAATTTTTTTGTTTATTTATAATTTAAGGGTACATATTATATGAATCATGCACATTATTTAAAGTTCAAATATTTCTTCAGGGGATAATTTCTATTTACCAAGGTGCTTGATGAATTGGCTACTTCATATTCAACTTGGGTATGGAAAACTTCATTTTTTAAAAATCTTGATCAATATCCCTATCTTCGAGATAATTTTGAATATGATACATGTATTAATCTTTCATGAAATTGTGCATGAACATAGATTCGATTCATTTCTAATAAACTATGTATTAATCTCTCATGAAATTGTCCATACAAATTGTTATTACTCCAAGAGCCACCCTAGACTATAGATCAGGTAAGCTTGGTAACATACAAGAATTCAAATTTTGATCTTGAAAGATAAGCTTTAAAGTCACAAGGATTTGACCATAAGGACAATCAAATTCATCTACTGTACACATTCCCAACTGTATCCTTCAACAAAAGTGGCCTTAGCAAATTCAAATCAAACAATAGGCTTGATAAAAGACTAAGAAAAAGGAAAATTGTCATCTAAACTGTCATATATACTTCCAACACTTTAAGACATTCAACTCACAATAAAAATCTGTGTATTAACAAATTTTACATCACCAATGCAAAGAAAAAAGACCTCATTCAATCATTGTATGAATAAGAAGAAGAGTGAATCAGTCACTGATTAAACAATAGCGCACAGAGGAGAAACAAGAAACGAAAAGGAAAAACTGATCTCCATTGATAAGGAATCACAAGTCCGAAAAAGTACAAAGAAAGGAAAAAGAACACTATGATAACCACTATGAAATCCTCTAGGTCAAAAGCCCCCTTCCCCCTAGCTCATTCTAACCCTTTATAAGACTTACAATAGTTTTTTTTTTAACTTTTTCTATCAGTGACAACACTATCATTCGAATAATCATCCTATCATAGGATTTGTGTTCCCTCAAAATGGAAAGGCAACATGTGGATAACAGAAGATAGCTAAAATGCTAGAAATAAGGGTAATGTTGGCCACGCCCCTAAAATCTATTTATGATGATGAATTGTCCCTTTTGAGCACTTCTCCCTTTGACATGTGGCCTTCCATCTCATAATTGATCTTCTAGCAACTGGAAAGATCCATCAAACACCTGGCATCGACTTGCTCCCTTGAAACCTCCAGAACAGGAATTCGCAGCACATTCTGTAGCGAAATTTCCATAGATTTATGAAAATATCCTTTAATTGTTGACTGTCTTCCATATTATTTTTTTTCATCTTGAAACTTCAGTTTCTTTTGGAGTGTTCTGGAAGCATGAGTCAACCAGTATTTAATATTTAAATGAATATTATTTTTGTGCACCTAAGAATATTGTTGAATCCTATTTATATCATATTGTAGTAGAGCTTTGTATGTTTCAGATCTAAACATTTAAGTTTGACATTGTCCAAGGTTTCAGAAGCCATGCACTGCATTTGGATTGGTCAAGAGAACTACTAGTTTCTATACTCAATCTTTTTTGCCTGGCGTTTGCAACAAATCTCTCTCTTTGCTTCTTTCTTGTTAAACAAAACAATTTGCTACCTGGAGAGTAACAATGACACTGTGATTGTGTTTGATTTTGATATCACCATCATAGACTATGACAGTGATCCATGGGTCATCGAGCATCTTGGATCCATTCATGTTTTCCGGTCTTTGATCCCCACTCTTCCATGGAATACTCTCATGGTAAGAAACTATTATAAACTTTTCCAACTCTGACAAATTTATGTATAAAACCTCTCCATCCAGAAATGATAAGAGCAGTATAATCCTCCTTCTCCATGGGGTGAGTGATGCTATTATTGTTACACATTATTTTGGTCACCTTAGTGATCACTTGACAACATGTGTTAATGTTCCTTGAAAATATTAAAAGAAGACTTTCTCCATAGGAAAAGTGATTTGCTTTCCTACTTCAAAAACCATGTCAAGGAAGGTCCTCGCACCCTGCCATATGCATGGGGTGCAACAATGCCTAATCATCTCACTCTGCCCTAAACCTGGACTGCAATGTCATCACATGTTGCTCGTACATAGGGTGCGATGATGCTTAAAGCATAAGAAATGTCAAATTTAACGAATATTATAGAAGGTAATATTCTAGAAGATGAGGTGGCCTCCTATTGGTTTGGATCTTACTCACTTCTCTGATTTGGTGGGATCATTCTAATCTCCTTATCCATCTCTCTTTCACACTATATAAATGGGGGATATCTCATGGAAAAATCTAAGGTTGAATAGGCTAATATTTGTATGGAGAGTTATACTTTGGATTATGCTTGAGAGCTTTTCTTTAGTTCTTCAAGTGAGATTGTGGATATTCTTCATTCAAGGCATTGGAGAAAAGGCATGTGTGTTGAAGCAAAGATCCATCGAAAGAGGGCCTTGCAACATCAAGGCATGGGTTGTATTTTCCACTTTCTATTCATTAAATACAGTAATGCATTTCTTCCCTATATAACCATCTCATCTTCTATTGTATAATTCCTTGATCATATACATAGACTTCATTAGAATACATATATCTTTGTTTTCCCTCTTTGTTGGTTTGTGATTCTCAGAAAGGATTACTATTCTGCAAACTCAAGGAAGGAGCTGCAAAGAAGACACTAGTGAGGACAAATGTCGTTTAAAAGGTATGACACGTGTAACTCATTAAACTAGTTTATATGATGATGAAGTTTAAGGCGAAGTGTGTGTTCTATTATGTTTTGTTCTAGCTTTCCATGGAAGCTAGGGAGATCTGTTTGTGTTTTCACTTATCGATTAATACGATAACAAAATTGGTGACCATACTTGGGATACGACTTCCTTTTGGTTTTTTGCCTCTTATTTTCTTTTATCCTCCCTACTTTTGGTCAAATTCATTCTCTGAGTCTGTGGGTGATCCATCTAGACTCCCTGGGTCTAAAGGTTTAGTAAGAATTTTTGTCTTTCTTTCCATTTTCCTTTAGTTGCAAAGATCGTCACACTGTACTATATAGACAGACCGTGACGATCCTCTGATGTCACACTCTACTAGTGCATACCAGTGCAACGACGTCACACTATACCCTATTGGCAACATGTGACGACCCTAGATCGTTGCATTGTGCTCCACTATCACCTGCGACAATTCCTGTAACAATTGTTGGAGATAGCCAATTTTTCTTTTTTCACCCAATTTTGCCTCAATTTACTGGGATGAACTTCTGACACCAGTGATTGATTGATTTATAAGTTTGAATGTTTCATTTGATTTATTTTTGGAAATTGAAAGTTTTTCTTTGTAAATTTTGCAAGTTTTGATTTTGACTTTTTGTCACAAGGGTATAATCTCTAGATCTTGGTCCTGAGTGCTTGTTTGACAAAGAATCCTTGATTTATTTGAATTTTTGATTATTTTTACTTTCTGGATTGTTCATTGATTGAGAAACATTTTTGTTTGCATTTGACAAAAGAATTTCCTATCATTTCGTTTTTGTCTACATTATGAGTTTTATTTGGGAATCGTGTTGAGAATGTGTTAATTTTATTGGATGACGCTTTCTTTTCTTCATTACATCTCTGATATGATTTGAGAAAGAAAGAACTAAATTCATTCTTCTTTTTAGTGATCTTTCAGAAGAAAATTGTTGCATTCAAAATATTTGTTAAATGAGAAAATTGGAAAATTTCGTAGCTTTTGATTATTTGGGATTTTGTTCATTCAAAAATCAAGAAACTCTGTTTCATAGCTTTTGTATTTCAAAAAGAGATACCTTCTCCCTATTGTAATTAGAGTTCATCAAATTGAAAGATTGCATAATCATCTCTTCTTTCATTTTATTGGGTCAAGGTCACATACATCATCAGTTTCATTTTGTTTCCCTTTTGAGTAAACAACAACCTTTAAGACTCAGCGTAATTTTAAAATTTATTAGCAAAATTTTATTTTCTAGAAATTATCTTCACCAACATTAGCTAGGATAGCGCTTTGGAATAGGTTGTAAGGAACACTCTCCAAATCATCAAAACAAAAAATAGTATCTTGTGATAGGGAGAGTTCAAATCCACTTGCTACATTTTTCCCTCGGAAGCCCTTCTAACACAAGGGTCAAACATGAGGTCGCATTAGGACGGGAAAAGTTACTCACCCTTCTTTTTCGGTCTCAATGTAGAGATTGTGCATATTATTGGGGGTTACTTGAGAATAAAATCCTGTGTGGACCTTCTCGAGTTTATTTCGGGCTAGGTACCCTGTCTTTGTGTGTGGATCGAGCTGTCAACTGTTTCTCCATGCATCATTGTCGTAATTGGTAACCTTAGTAGCCTGTCTCTTTAGGGTCTTTACACGAGGTGACTATGGAGGGGCAATTCTTCATGGTACCTAGAATCAACGTTGGCCAAAATCACTCCAAATCCTTGGAGGGTATACCCATGATTATGTGTGGGAGCTTGCACCCGGGTGTAATTCTGTTAAGCAGGTTGTCAACGTAACTTTTCCACCCACTTTATCCCATCCCCTCCTTGTCTTGATTTCATGATGTTGGATTTCATCACCAACTAGTGAATTGAAAATAAGAAGGTTTGTTTGTTTGGTTTGATTTCTAGATTTTATTGGTGAGTGTTGTTTGTTTCTCTAGTTGGCCATAGATTTGTTTTGTTTTTTATTTGGTGCGGCCAACATCGACCCTCGTTGTTCATGTAGGATGCAAGGGATACCTCTGGAATATATGGAATATTACGTCCCTTTGCTTCCTAACTCACCAAAGGACTCTCCTGTAGGAGAATTCAATAACGAAGTAGCCTCTGATATTGGAAGTTCAACTCCTTTAGAGGAATTAATACTTCCCGTGAATCTGTTATTGGGTATTGCACAAGATCCTAATTTGATCTGGATAAATTCATCGATAGACCTTGTTGCTAATGAGTATATCAAAGTACCTACTGGACCTAACATAAAGTCTAGTGTAGATGATCCATTTTTTCAAAGTGAGTCGTTTAGAAATCCGGTTCACGTTGTTGGGAATTTTGATTCTAGCGCTCATGTTCCTAGTCATACTCTTTGGACAACTACTTTGGGAAACTATATTTTTGATAAACTAGGAATGAGAAATTTATTCTCAAGAACTCCTAATCAACCTATGGCATCACAAACGCTTGTGACTTCCACTACTTATATCGTACCCTTAGATCATTTTACTAGCACAACCAGTAACATCGTCACAGTTTCAGACCAATTTTTGGTTGGTTCTCACTCAATTCTTCCTCTCCAGCTCACTAGCTCTACCATGGTCTCACAAGATACTCTTGTTTCTTTCGAAAATACGGTGATCACCCAAGATCCTATATGAACACCGCTTCCTCTTAAGTCAAATCTATCACTTCCCCCTAGATATAACTCTTTGAATACTTCCATTGCTATTCCTACCCAGAATCCATCCGGAGGGTCTAATCTTTTTGTTCCTCCTGGGTATAATGTTGCTAGTCATTTTGTTCATACACCTACCCAGGTTCTCTCTGGGGGGCCTTACGTTCCTCCTCCACCTTCACCTGGAGGATCTAATAGTCCTGGCCCTAGTAGTTCCAATCCATTTGGAGGCACTAGTCATTTTGTTGCTTCTGGTTTTCAGATTCCCATTGGAGGTCAACCTCAAGTTAGGGGGAAACCTCAAGTTGGGGGGCAACTTCAAGTTGGGGGTTAACCTCAAGTTGGAGGCCATAACCCCTTTTATGGACAAAATATAACTGTATTACAATCTCAACCTTGAAATATTCCTTTCCAAGGGAATCAATAACTGTTTGGGGGACACCATCCTCAAATTAATTATTTTGTACCCCCTAATCTTGGGAAACCGTATCCAGGTTCTATGAATCCTACTTGGGGTCAAAATATTTAGTCTAATGCTCATTTCCAAGGGAAAATACTTAATCAAAATCATCCACAACCGAATCTGTCGAGACTGTCTAACTATCTACAAACTGCTTATGGTCCTACTGGTATACCTACGAAACTACACCCTTAAAACTACCAATTTCCTCAAGTGAACAGACAGTTTTAGTTTCTTGCTACTTTGGATTTACCAGATTTATCTAGGATTTTGAATGATACTATTTTTCATTCTCCTTATTGGCCCATCATACTGGCCAAATTTCTATCTGACATTCCTAAGTTTGACGGTCGATCAGGGGAATAGCCAAATAATCACATCATGAATTTCCATCTTTGGTGTTCGTCCAACTCATTGATGGATGACTCCATAAGATTATGAATTTTCCAACAAACTCTCACGGGTTCGGTAGCCAAATGGTATATTGAGTTTCCACGAGGATTATTTAATGACTTCAACACCCTAGCCATGGATTTCTTAACACATTACCAATTTCCAATTCGATGTGAGACAGGAACTGAAATTTTGAGTTCATTTAAACAATCCTCTTCCACTCATACTTCTGATCATATCTATGAGTGGAGGAGGAGAAGACACTTAATCAAAGTTCCCCTTTCTGATAAACTATTGGTTGAGTGGTTTACCAAATCACTGATTGGTCCTATAGCCCATGATGTTTCCATGGGTGGTGTCGTCACTAAAGAGCAGGAGATTAGTCATGATCAATATCTAGATCTCGTTTATTCGCAAACAGGCACACTATACGACTTGATTCTTGATGCTCCTCGTCCATCTATGACTCCTAACCCAACACCTCCAGTAGCTTTTCATGTTGTTGATGGCGTAATTGGCACCTTTCATGATGAGACTCAGTCTACACAAGCTAGTCATACCAATCCCAAGTCTACCACTGGTCATGTACAAAATACTCCTACTCCTACTCCTTCTCCCGGTAAAACCTCTGAAGTTAATTCGGTTCAATTTACGCCTACTGATAAAAATCAAAATAAAAAGAAAGGGAAGGGTAGGAATAAGGAGGACAAAAATAATAATCAACAATCTGACAAGCCCAAAACACATCCTACTAATGACAAAGATAAGCATAAACAACGTTATCCTTGCCTTATTTGTGGTGAAAATCATTATACGAAAGATTATCCACGACGTGTTGAGGTTACTAAGTTCCTGCAAGGGACCGGGAAGCCTCCTACACCCGCCATCTTGTCACAACCTTTTCCTTCTTAGAAGCGGGCCCAATTGTTCATTCATGACCAATCTTCTCCCTCTACCATGTCTTATGTCCTTATGTGTACTGGTGACTCCAAGAAGAATGAAGTTGCAGTTGCAACTCGAGCCAAATATTATTCTCCTTCGAAAGAGAAAGTTAATTATTTACCACCTCCATTGGGTCAAACTCCTCCCCCAACTTCACCTCCAAAAAATCCTCTTCATCTTGAACAACTGAGCCTAGACAGTTCTTTTTCCTTCTCCCAAGGGAATTGTTCAAAAGTTTTCCTTTAATCCTCACACACGTGCTGCCCAAAAATACAGTATTGTAGAAGTCCTTGTGCAAGCACCCTCTGCGATGTCGACTCTCGACGTCCTTCAAAGTTGTCCTACTCAACAAAAGGCATTATTAAAGTCTATTGGTGGAATTGATCCTACCGATACCAATTTAATAATCTTTGACTTGGAAGATCATATTCTAAGGCTTCCTCCTCAATTAGCGTTTTAGATCCAATTTGTTGTGAAAAATAAGAATATTTGTCGAGTTGTTATTGATGAAGGAGCCTCAACTTGCATTATCTTCGTTACTTGTTGGAAATATATAGGCTCTCCTACCCTTACTGAGTCGCACAATACTCTTAAGGCCTTGAATGGTACAAGGTTTAAACCTTACCATGTTATTCCTTCATTGTCTATTATGTTAGAAGGTAAAGAGGTTAATGTCAAGGTTGAGGTATTTTATGCACCTCTTGATTACAACCTTCTACTTGGTCGTAGCTAGATTGAATCCATGCACACAGTTGTTTCTACTATTTTCCATGTGTTAGGTTTCCCACACCAAGGAAAAGTCATTATTGTTGATCAACTGGCCTTCTTTAATTCTGATTCATGTACTAGAAATGCACCTTTTATTTCAAAGACACCTCCTAGTTATGAGAATGTCGGTGTGGGTCTTTTAAAATATTAAAGCTTGATGGGTACATTTCCTATCCCCACACCCAATATTCCTTCTCATTTTTTCTCCTCGATTAACATGATCTCAACCTCTGTTCGTGAAACCCCTGAGTCTTATGACCCATGGATAGTACCTAACTCTGGTGACTATCTTCATTACAGCAACAAAATTCCTTTAAGTCTGATGGAATTGGCTTATCATGCTATTCAATCAGCAAATCCTTCTCTTGCTTCTCTTGGTGATACATCTCCTGATCTGTTCCACGTGATATTTCATACCGATGAGATGATCATGTCGGTCATGTCCATGGAATATAATCCATGGGATGATGGGCATCATCATTATATTCTCTTCCTAGAATGTGAGACCATAGATGTAACATCCCACTCTTGCGCACACTGTGCGAACTTATTCTTTTAGGACACTTTCTTGCAAGTGATCCAGATTATTATACTATTGGGAATTTGATTATGATTATGAGGCGTTATGGATTGATGACATGCTATTTTCCTTTATTGATATAGACATGTTCTATTGACTCGGTTTTCCTGAGTGTGTGGGATTTTGGACCTAGATGATGCAGAGGCATCAATGAAACCCTTGGACTCTAGATCGAGTCAGGGAGTGGACTATTGGGGTTTGATTGTTGTATATATGAAATTTGTGCATCGGATTTGATGATATGATTATGGATATTATTTTTGACATGATTCATTGATGATGCATGCTTACAATAGCTTTCCGACTAGACTCACATGTGGAGTAGAGGGGTCACACACGACTACCGGAGACATTGAGGGAGAGGTGTGGACAACAGCCCTGCCACAACCTACTAGCACTCAAATCATGGCTCGAACTATAGGTTAACGACTACCTAGTTTGAGAAAACCCATGATGCCATAAGGGAAGACTGCGATAGTCGCTCACGATGATTCTAAGGGGCACTCAATAAGGCAAGGGAATTATTCCTTAGAGGCCCTTAGTCTCCCACAAGATCACCTGGCGGAGTATTGACTCTAGGGGCTTTTGATGTCTACTAAGTTAGTCAAGAGGTGAGTGGAACCCTTGTAGCACGTAGTGCTTCCTGAAGGGCACGTCATGCAATAAAAATGGAAAGAGGTGAGTGGCACCCTTGGAGCACGAAGTGTGTCTTGAAGGGCACACCGTGCAAGGGAAATAAAATGAGGTGACTGGCACCCTTGGAGCACCTAGTGCGTATTGAAGGGCATGTCGCATTGTTAACTAATAAGAGAATAAACTTAGATGGCCTTAGAATGAATAACGTGATAAGAAAGATTTGAAAACAATTTCCCTAATAAAATGTCACCCAACCTCGAAAATTAAAATCTAGGTCTAAAGTAATACTTGTGGTAAAAAAAATAAAAAAAATAATAATCATCATTAAACATGTGACAAAAATGGGGGGGAAGAAACTTGATTAAATTATTAAAATCAAATTATTGAGGGAATTGAAATTTTAAAGGGGAAATGATTGTCTTGTTACACATGCTAATTAAAATTTATTAATTAAAAAGAAAAAGGGGGAAACAGATAATTTTCTACACTTACTAATTTGAGTTTAGATAAAAAGGGAATGAGGGAAATTCAAAAGAATTAGGAAACTAAGGGAAAAGGGGGGAAACATAAAGAAAAAGGGAAACATAAGGAAAAAGAAGAATGACCAACTTAGCAAGGAATATTTCCTTTAAGAAATTTCTAAATTGAACTCAACTAGTAAATTAGTAAGGGGGTAAGTCATTAAATTGTATAAGGGAATATGACACCTAGGAGCGATTATAGGAATGATTTTAGGTGGGTGAGGGAAATATGAGTAATTAAAAATTAATGAAATTAATTTCAAGTGCAACGAAGGGGATGGGTGACACATGTGCGGGGAGGATTTTTCTGAATTAAATTTTTGAATAATAAATTAAATGGGAAATTGGGAAAGAAAATGACTTAGAAAATATATATAAAGGAGGGAGGAGGAGGAGGATGGATCTCTTCTTCATGCGTAACGTTACGATGTAGAATTTTAGACTTCACTGACTTAGCTTGTGGGAGTTGGGATACCCGGCTCGGTGAGGAGTAGTAGCTCCGCCTTGCGAGGCGAGCTGGGAGCTAGTCGTTCTCTAGTTTAGTGTGTATGGCCCCTTTGCGGCTCGGGGGGCTAAGGGGGAAGAAGAGTACCCCTAGCATTGGCTGGGAGGTATCGGTGAAGTCTCAACAGTTGGAAAGAGGGAGCGGCATGGTGCGCGCGGGACATCGACTCAGAGCGGTCACCTTGGGCTACGGTACGCAAGATTTGGTTTTGCATAGTAGATTACTATTGATCTGGAGCTTTCATTTCAGTACTTTTAATTGTGTAAGAAAGTGTTGACTTATTAATGTAATCGAGAAAATAATTTCCCTTAGCCTTAAGCTCACTGCTTGACTTGATTCCCTTGGCTTTCAATCCCTGAATGCAATGACTATCCTATTGGTTTTATTGATTTATTGTGAAGAGTTAGTGCCTTATACTTCTTCATCATCCCTAGTTCATTAGTCCACACCTGAGCAGTCGGCCAGGAGCCAGATCGATGATCGTCACTTCATTGTTAATAGACCTATAGATCCTAATGCCCTGCTTTTGTGTGTGGGGATGATGAGCGAAGGATGCGTTTCCCAGTCGTCTACCCCTATTGTTTGTTCTTGGTTGGTTGATGGTCATTGCACCTTCTTGTGTTGAGTAATTCTGCCATTGTTATCATTCCTATCCCCTAAATTTTGAATCTGCATTTTAATATATTCCTGGATATTTTAGCTCTACGTTTAATGTACTCTGTGGCGGTTATACTCTGCATGTTTCTCACCTCTCAATCGTTGATTTACCCTGCAACTTTACTAGGCATTTTCACTGTATATGGTAGTGTTTTTCTCTCCTGTGTACTGGTAGAGATTTATATATCTAACTGCGAATTACTTTGAAGGCCAACGAGCTACTCATTTTTTATAAAGATTTAAAATGTCTATCTGTGTTTTTCATTTTATTTTTTTTGGGTCTGCGTCTCCAGCGTTCGATTAAGCTACAAGTAATTCCTCTTATTGGTTGCATTTTCATTTTCTTTTTCTAAACCCCGATTGCCAATGGATCCTTTGTTGTTCACCTGCTTTTTAACATTCCGGTGACAGTGGATTCTTACCTTCTATGATAACCAATACTATCTGACTGTGTCTTATTCTATTATTACTCTGCATTCAACCCTTTTATTTACTTGACTGCATTTCAATTCCTTTATTTATTTGACTATGTTTTAATTCTTGTTCGCTGCGTTCTAAATGGTATTTCATACCGGCGTTTTCATTTAACCACAATTTACCTAGGATCCCATTAAATTAATGTGTACAGAGTGTGACTTCGTTTTGAATTGATGCTTGGCAGTGATCTTGTATATGCCTTGGAATTTATCATGTGAATAATTATTTCACACAATGATTCCCTCCTATGTATTATGTTTCAGTTTATCTCCTTTGAAAAACGTGAATTTATGTATTAACCCCGCGAATTATGTATTAACACCATGAATTTATCATGTGTAACTCAACGCTAACTCAACATACCTGACCCTTTCAACTCTATGATTTTCTTATGTTTAGACAATTTAATTCACAAGTTTAATTCTCACTCTAGACAATTCAATCGAAGATTTTCTCAAGGGCTCCATTTCGCTTTTTCTCACATCCACAGCACGAATTTATTATATTTTTTATTCAACAGCGATAACACCGAAATATTTTTGGAAGCACAGTGGTTTGATTGCTACGTGGACTATGTAAATGGTTGGTGAATTTATTGCTTGTGTGTCAGTAATGGTGGGCATAATTCTATGTGTTGGAGTGTGTAATGGGTAGCGTAGTTACGGTTTAGTGGATAGCAATTTCTTTGATCAATAGACATCTTACCATTTGCTCCATAGAGAGCAGTCGTATATTTATTAAATCGACAACCACTGTGTAATTTGCACAGTAGTTGTTACCTCAATGGTAAATTTATATTTCCTTTACACAGCCACTTCTTACCATTTTAGACAGCATGGGATGGTTGACCACCTTCTTCTCTATATAAATATAGTAACACAAATTTCTAGCCTAGGCAAATACAAAATTGGCAACTATCTTGTTTAATAGATAGCGTGATACGTCCGTGATTTGATAGGTAATAATGGATAGACCGCAAAATAGTTTGTTTAGCATTGAAATGACAATTATGCATAAACCGTCAAATAGCATCAAAACTGCATTGAAAGGGCTCTAAAATGACATTTAATTATGAGCTGGCAGATAACATTAAATCTCATTAAATAACATTGAGGTGGAAATTATCTGTAAGCAGCGTAATAGCATCAATTTCGCATTTAATAGTTGGACCTGACATTTAATTATAAACAACAAGATATCATTAAAATTGCATTGAATAGCGTATAAATGGATTTTATTTATAACCACATAACAACATTAAAATGGCATTACAATTTTCATTGAAATGGCACTCATTATTGACAACAACCACTTATATAATTTAGACAACAATTGTCATTTAATCGCCAACAGATTTTATATATGATGGAAAACATGTTGTAATTAATATTGCTAACAAGCGAGTTGATTTTGTTGAGTTCTGTACTAGTTCACACATGATAACATTTATGTCTTTAGAAAATATTACAATAGTTTACCCTTCGTGCCTAGAATTCTTTCTTAACTTTTAGGGCTTCTTGGTTTTCATCGACTCATTTAATGTATTGCACATTTGTTGAGCGATGTCTTCATGCATCTTGTCGACCCATTGCTTGGGGGCGTAGGCGTAGTCTTCTTATCAGTTGTTAGGCTCCTAGTGCATGGATTGTCCTAAGTCCTTGGTCCAGATAGGTTATGTTGCGCTAGGGTTATCGCCGCACCTGTCACCTAGGATGGCATGAGTCATGAATATGGGATCATGGTGTGCCCTATCGGATAGAGGTGAATAACAACATAGCTAGGGTCTGTGCCTTCCATGTGAGTGTTGATGATCGTTGTAAGTTTTCTATTGGCGCATGGGTTGAACGCCTTCATGTGTTGGGTCTGCGTGCCATGGTGGTTCTATTCATTGGTTTTCAAGGTCGTTGTGTTGGGATGGCAGATGTTGCCCCTTAGCTTGTAGACGTTGTCATGTTTGTGTCGGGCGGGTAGTCGTTTCTCTTTGTTGTTTTACGCATGTTTCACCCAGTTGCTCTTGTGCTAGTGCATGGAGTCATAGTTGTCTTTTGCATGTTCTGCAGGCATGGTGCTCGTCACCTGGATGTGGTTGGTTGTGTCATCGTCGTCTTCATTCTTACCTAAAGAAAGAAAAAAAAAATTGCACCCTTTTCTTCTCCTGTAGTTGTAACGAAGGGGTTGTTACAATAGAGAGTTACCAATGGATTTCAACTCCGTCTACCATTGTATTTATTTCTTATGTTCCTGAGTCAACACATGATGTTTTGTATGAAGGGAACTTGAGTAATATTTCACCTACCGTTCCTCTTGACATATCGATTAAACCTAGAGTCGTGGAAAATGTTCATATCAGTGCCTCATGTTCTACTGATGAGGTCTGCACTTATAAATCCCCTTTCCAATAATTTCGTGATGTTTTTTCCTGGAGTTACGAATAAATGCATGTTATTGATCCTGATATTATTGTACATGATATTAAGACTTACCTAAACGTTAAACTCGTTCGGTAGAGACTTCACCCAGTACATCCACATAAAGTCATTGTTATTAAGCTTGAAGTTGAAAAACTTCTTAAAGTTGGATTTGTCTATCCTGTGGCTTTGACCGATTAGGTATCCAATCTTGTTCCAATTAACAAGAAACAAGGCATGATCCATGTTTGTGTAGATTATAGGGATATAAACAAAGCTTGTCCCAAAGACAATTATCCAACCCCTTTCATTGACCAGATTTTTGACGAATGTGTCGGGAGTGAAATAGGAAAATTTTTTACGTCGATTCATTCCCAACTACGCAAAATTAACAAAAGGATTTACTTAGCTTCTCAAGAAAGGTTACGATTTTGTATGGGATGACACTACTACCAAAGCCTTTGAAGCTTTGAAGCTTTCTTTAAACCATACACCACTGTTGTTTCCACCCGATTATAGTCGAGATTATTTCCTATACTTAGCTTCTTCAGACTCTACCATTGCTATGGTTTTAGTCCAGGAGGACGATTCACACGATGAACATGTTATAAACTATTTGAGGCAGAGTCTCACGACTACCGAAACCAAATATTTTCATGTGGAGAAACTGGCATTGGCAGTTGTTCAATCTATCCAACGTTTTCATCACTACATCCTATTACGCAAAACCATGGTCATTTCCGATTGCAACCCCATGCAACATATCCTTACTAGACAATTTTTGGGGGGCAAGTACTCTAAATGGATATTTATTCTCCATGAGTTTGATTTGGAGTTTGAACGTGCTAAGTCAAAGAAGGGCATAGGATTCCTTACCTGACAAATCCCTCTTTCTGATCAGTTCTGATGACATATGGTATGGAGATATTATCATCTATTTCCAAAGCCAAAATTTTCGGCCTGATATTTCTAGTACAGATCATCTTCGCATACGATATCAAGCCCGCCAATACATTATCCTTGGTGATACCCTTTACCATCGTGGTATTGATTCCATTTTTCGACGATGTCTCACCTACGATGAAGTTGAGAAATATTTGAATGAATGTCACTCTAGAGCATGTGGTAGTCATATGTCTGGGTATGCCACTGCCCAAAAGATCTTACGAGCTAGTTATTTCTAGCCTTTGTTGTTTAAATATTTCATTACTGTCATCCAGAAATGCCACACTTGTCAAACCTACAACAATAAAATCTAATCTCAACCTGCTACTCTTCACCCTGTAGTTCTCATCAGTCCATTTTCTAAATGGGGTATTTATTTCATGACATGTAACCCTCACTTGACCAAGGGGCATGGATACATTATTGTAGCTGTGGATTCTTTCACTAAATGGGCCGAGGCGATGCCTACATTTGATAATACCAGGAAAAATACAACGTTATTCATATTCAATCATATCATTACTAGATTTGGTGTCCCTCAAGCCATTGTTACTGATCACAGTAGTCATTTTCGCAATTTCATGATGTTTGAACTTACTGAGAAGTTGGTTCTTCGACGTGCNACCAGGAAAAATACAACGTTATTCATATTCAATCATATCATTACTAGATTTGGTGTCCCTCAAGCCATTGTTACTGATCACAGTAGTCATTTTCGCAATTTCATGATGTTTGAACTTACTGAGAAGTTGGTTCTTCGACGTGAAAACTCAACCCCCTATTATCCACGGGCCAATGGCCATGTTGAAGAAGTTAACAAAGTTCTCACTACTATGTTTCGACGGATGGTAGGAATTCATAAGTCAAATTGGTACACGATGTTGTTCTGGGCATTGTGGGCCTATCAGACATATGTTAAGTCTGCCACAGAATTCACACCTTTCCAGTTAGTATATGGTATCGAATCAATTTTGTCGATTGAATGTGAAATCCCATCTTTGAAACTAGATGTCGAACTTATCCCTAACACCTCAGCTGAAGAGGAATGTATTTTGTATTTGATACAATTAGATGAAACATGTCGTGATGTTGCCTTAGTCATTGAAGCTCAGAAAAAGTGTGTCAAATCCCAATATGATGAGCATGTCAAGCCACATGTATTTTCTGAGGGTGATCTAGTTCTTCTTTACGAGCAATATCATGATTTTCTAGGGGCCCGTAAATTCGATCCCATGTGACGGGGTCCTTATATTGTGAAACGAGTGTTTGATAAAGGGGCTTATGAGCTGGTAGATTATGATAGAATTTCTTTGAGTGAACCCATAAATGGGATTTACTTGAAGAATTACTATGCTTAAATCATTTTTGCATGAGTGATGTGTATTTTTAGTGTATCATAATTTTGTGTGATTTTTCATTTTTGGTTCCACCTTTCGGCTACTTACCTTGCATTGTGCTTGGTTTCCAGATGTCAGTGTCTTCACTACCCTACATTGGCTTTGTTGATGGCACTAGTCACAGTACTCAAAACTTAGAGTCTGATGCTTGGGAAATCTATGGACCTACAGATGAATTAATCAGTTTACATGGTGTTTTCCTTGGTCGTGCAACTAACAATATCGCGGAATACAGCACAGTTATGGAGTTGTTAAATGACGTTGTTTCACTTGGAATATATCATCTTATTGTACGAATCAATTCATAGTTAGTGGTACTATAGTTGAGTAACGTTTATTTCATCTGGAGTCCTACTTTGTTAAGGATATATTTATGAATTCGCCTCTTGGAATGTCATTTTGATTACATTGAATATCAACACATTCCTAGATGTCTAAATACATTGAAAGATGCATTAGCTAATTATGTGTTAGACAGACATTTGAGACATTTATAAAATCCAATCACACTTTGTACAGAAAACAAGTAAGTCAGTAGGAGCCTTATATTTATAACGATAAAAGTTTACAAAAAATGTTTTTGTCTGAAGACCCAAAATATAAAAAATGTGAAGCTCACGACTTCATATACAAAAATCATCAAGGATGTTACTCTCTATAAAAAGAGACTGTCAATGCTACTCTACAGAGCAGTCGATCGATGGATGTGAATATGCCCACTGTGTGGCATTGATAATGCCTAGGGATCTCATCCATAGCATAGTCAGGGACATGCGTGGTCAATCCCTCCAGGTTCTGTTCTATGGCCTCAAGGTCCGCGATATCCACTCCTTCTATACCACCTCTCTCTCCATGCCTTTGGATGGGAGATGATCCTGGTGTTCGATAAGATCCCACATTTTCATTGATGAAAGCATTTGATTAGTCATCGAATAAATAACACAAAAAGAATGTTATATCATTAAAATAACAAAAACATTAAATAAATAAAAAATTCTTCTTACCTATGTCCCCCCACTAGGACTCGTCAGCAAGAGACAGGTCGGGATCTCCACGAAAATCTACTCCGGCATACGCATAATCTTCAACCATGAGCAACTGAGTCCTTAGACATTGGAAGAAGACATCGTCATATTTGATGATGGGAACACCTCCATGTCTGTCCATGAGATCTACCCACCTCTTCATCCTTGGATCATGTGGAGTGGGTATACCCCACTCCACCTACAGGCGTAGGACAGGGACCCTCTCGAGGAAGAAGGATACAAAAATAGACCCATATCCAAATTTTTTCAACCCACCATTCTGACACTTGGTAAGTTGTTTCTTCATGCTTTTTAGGACCCCTTTGCACCAGTTGAAGACTTTGGGCTTCATACATTCTATGGCATACTGAAAACGAATCTGTAAAGACATATGAGGAGATACACTCCCTTCCATGCGAGTGATAGTATAAAGGATAGTCCGCAAAGGAAAATCTCAAAAATCCCTGATAGCTACTTTGCCGCTATGTTTCTCAGTACCCGACACACAATGATGGCGAACGTAGTAGTCCATGGGCTCACCTCCACCCCTGTTGTCTGTAAGTGTCACCCATGAACCACGGTGATATAGTTCTATCAGGAAATAGATATCCTCGATATCTATAGTGAGTGTGTGAACACCCACACGAAATGCCTGCTCGTTCACATCCCACATGTGAACCCAGTACTCCAGTAGTCTCAATTGGGCTCTCATGCCCTGAATCTTGAATAATTTTAGTAACCCACACTGCCTGAGGGCCATAACTGTTTCAGGGTCATTCCCAACAAAGTAATATTCTTCTTCATTCTCTTTCTCACGCCACTCCATCATTGTAACCAAGAAAATTCTGCCAAGGAACCATAAGATGAGATTAGACACACAAAATTCTTTCCTGGGGGTTTTTTCTAGTTACGGTCATCTTTTTTAAATTTTTGGCTGCGAATGTCACAGGCTTGCGCATTCGCGTAGTGTGACATCGTCTCACCCTACCTATATGGTCACCTACAACGATCCTATATCGTCGCAATTCACGATGTAGGGCACCTGTGACAACCTCAACACTCGGGTAACCCCTAAAAATTGACCCAAAAACATAAATTTAACCAATGAAAATAAATTTTGAAACCATGAAAAGATGGAGGAGAAGGGTATTACCTCTTTGGTAGAGACGATTCGTGAAATGATTCGTCGTGCGCTCCACAATCAACAGATGAAAAATGGGGTGAAAAAGGGCTTTAGAGCAATATTTGGGTAAAGTTACAAATGAAATGGTAAACTGTGCTTTTTTACCTATTTTATTGAATTTTATCACTTTTCACTTGAAAATTATATTATTTTTATGCTTTATCCAAGACCTAAAGTCTTAACAACTTTACAAGTGATTGATTTTTGCAGATTAAAAAGTCTATAGATGAGACGTTGGAACAAGGGTCCACCCCTTTTTGGTTTTTTTTTTTTATATTTGTCACATGTACGGATCCTTTTAGGGTTTTTCAGGAAAAACTTCAAGCAGAGTCTTAATTATTTCTCACGCTCATGAAACCATGAGAATGTAATCGAGTATTATTTTGTCGCTTTTTCGAACTCGTAATGATGACATGAAAAATGAAACCTATGGAGTATCCTTTAATCTCTTTTAAAACTCCTTAATCATGAAAGGATGACTGAGCAACCTTGTTCTTTTGACGCTCATAAAAGTATTTGAAGAAAACATCTGATGAGCAGTAGGTTATCAGTTTTTGTTCTCGTCAGATTAATTTATGAAAAAGGACATGATGGAGTTCTCTTTAAGTGTTTTTCATACTCTCTAAAATTGAAAAACCCCTGAGTTTTCTTTCCTTGGACTCATTAAACAATCATTGAAAGACCCATATGGGATCGAACCACTCTTTCTTAGGGTTCGTTAAACATACTCTGAGGGACTCATCCAAAGGATGAGCTTACATAACCAAGCATATGTTATCCCCCTCAAGCTTGCGTAAAAATAAAGTGGTACTCGCCAGAAATGGTGGGGGTGAATTGGGAAAGAAATGTATCTCTGTATTTGTGTTAGTGGCAGTAATAGTCTCTCTTGAACATGGCACTCCCCTTCATCATTGTATCCGGGTTTGGAAATCCATTTGTGTCTCGTTTGATCGTCCACAAGTTCATATTTTGGGTCCTCCTTGAGTCAATGCTGCTAAGACCATTTTCATTTCGTTCATACGTTCAAGAGAAGTCCAACCTAAATAAGCCTTCTATCGAGTCGACCATCTGCATTTATAAATTTTCTAGCATGTCGGCCTTTCCTAAGTCAGTTTCGAATCACTTCATACTCTGATCTACTTCAAATATGTTACATATTTCGTGTCATTGATGGAGGACATATCAAGGCCCTCCTGTGACGAGTCTTTTCCTGTCAACTTCAACACATTATCCGGGAACAAGACTTAGAAGTCATTCAATACCTTATGTTCTGCATGCCTCAATGGAAGTTTTCTTCATTTTCAACAGTGGGTTCACATCATTGACCCCTAATTGGAATATTCCATCGAATGTTCGACTTCAACTCAATTATTCACATTCGTTGGATTGTACCAGGGTTCCTTGGGAGTCATTGACATCAATGGTGACTTCCCTCACCACTGTGCTCAACTCTTGTGGGCATGAGACTTCCGATTGGCCGCTTCTCTACACAAGTGATCCAGAATTCGGCCACACATACAATACACTCTTGGAGGGAAAGCAAGTTCCCAATTT
>JASDQU010105566.1:32003-51258 GCA_032191745.1 Picea mariana
GTGTGAAATTACATATGCAGCATATACAACAAAGGAATAATAAGAATCAAATATGCAACAGCATAATATCAACAACACACAGAGAATAATCACATCCATGGAATTGAATCAAAGATTTTCCTATTAATTCAATATTTATACATGGGGATTCTTCACAGGTTCTCTGCTCTGTTCTTCTTGCTCTCAAATGCTAATGCTTGATAATAATACAATGTACAAAGGGAGGGTGTCTATATTCCGTTTGCCCTCTCGAACTCTACAACTATCAAATCTACAATGAATTCCTATCTACCAGCATTAATTCCAATAAATGTCTTCCTATCTACATTACAATACAAGTGCGCTTCTTTATGAGGCTTCATAAAAGAACGACACAACAATTTCCAAAGCAATTCAGAAATTGTATGTGTTGGCGCTGTCCAGTTGTATTCTCTTTCTCCACGCGCTGGCTCGCTTGATGAGGTGTGGATGCTCCTACATCATACTCCTCGACTCAAAAAGATTTCATGGGCTCCTATCCATGAGATCCTGTACAGTCTGCCCATTCTTCTGTATCACTGCCTCTGTCTCCCAGCTAGCATCCTCCACTGGGTGATCCTTCCATTTCACCAGGTATTCAAAATATTGCTTGCGCCTGGTCTTCCTGCCTACTCTCTTATCCAGTATGAACTCCATCTGAGGCTTCTGTGCAACTGGTAACTATTTCTGCCACTGGACTGCTGGTTCCTCAGTTCCAGCTTCTGCATCTCCAGCCCTGTATGGGTATAAATCCAAAATATTGAATATCGGAGATATCCCGATGCCCTCTGGCAACTCAAGCTCATAAGCGTTCTCTCCAAACTTTTTCAGGACTCTGCACAGCCCGATTTTCTTCATCTTGAGCTTGTTATACGTTCCCCTTGGGAACCTTTCTTTCCTCAAGTGTGCCAAAACCATATCCCCAACTTCAAACTAAAGTTGCCTCTTTCTCTGATCGGCTCTGCGCTTGTATTCCTGGTTCGATTTCTGCAGTCGCTGCTTCACCTGCGTGTGAAGTTCTTGCATCGCCTCAGCGAACTCTTCAGCTCTTGCACTGCTAGTTTCAGCCTGTTCTGACTCCCTGAGCTCAGAAACTCCTCTCGGCTGTGTCCCATACAAAATCTGGAACGGACTTCTGCCTGTACTCCGATTCACCGAATCGTTGTACGCAAATTCTGCCTATGGTAGAATCTGGTCCCAACTACTGTGATGCTCCATTACCAAACCTCTCAACAGATCTCCCAAGCTTCTGTTGACCACCTCTGTCTGCCCATATGTCTGTGGATGGTAAGCAAAACTGAATGCCAAGTTAGTCCCCAGCTTTTTCCATAGCGTCCTCCAAAAATGACCTATGAACTTTGTATCCCGATCCGAGACTATGCTTCTCGGCAATCCATGCAATCGCACAATCTCTTTGAAAAACAAATTCTCGATGTGGGTCGCATCGCTGGTCTTATGAAATGGTATAAAATGTGCCATTTTCAAGAATCTGTCCACCACCACAAAGATGGAATCAACTCCTCGCGGTGTTCTGGGAAAACCCAACACAAAATCCATACTAATGGCCTCCCATGGCCTCTCAGGTATGGGCAATGGATGATAGAACCCTGTGTTCTGCTTTCGGCCCTTTGCATGTTGACATATCCGAGACCTGTCAACAAACCTCTTTACATATTCTCGCATGCCCGGCCAATAATACGATTCGCTCATCTTGGCGAACGTTTTGTCATGTCCGAAATGACCTGCTAATCCTCCACTGTGTTTTTCCTTCACAAAATTCTCCCTCATGGAGAAATTCGGAATGCACAGTTGATTGCCCCTAAACAGCAATCCATCCTGGATCATGTAATCAATCCATGGGCTCCGATCCCTGAGAACCGGATTCTCGGCTGCCTCGTATGCTTCAGCGAAGTTTGCATCTCCAACATACATATCTTTCAGATTCTCAAAACCTAGCGTCTTGACTCTGAACTCCTGCAGCAACAAACATTTCCTGCTCAAGGCATCAACCACCTTGTTAGCAGTCCCTGAAATGTTCTTGATCACAAACGTGAAATTCTGCATGTACTCTACCCATTTCGCATGCTTTTGATTCATCTTCTCCTACTGACTTACAAACTGCAATGCATGATTGTCCCTGTACAAAACGAATTCCTTGGGTATCAAGTAGTGCCTCCACTTTTTCAATGCTTGTATGATGGCATAGAACTCTTTATCATACGTGGAGTATTTCAGCTTGGCATCATCCAGCTTCTCGCTGTAATATGCAACAGGTCTGTCATCCTGACTCAGGACCCCTCCAACAGCATACCCACTAGCATCACACTTTACTTGGAAGGTTTTCTGAAAATCTGGCAACACCATAATTGGTTGCTCTGTTATCTTGCGCTTCAATAGATTGAAGCTCCTTTCAGCCTCTGCTATCCAATGAAAAACCTTATTCCATTTCTTCACTATGTCCATCATTGCTGCGCTAATTCCACTAAAATTTCGAATGAATTTCCTGTAGAAACTAGCCAGTCCATGAAAGCTCCTTACCTCAAAAACATTTCTCGGCGATGGCCAATTCCTGATCACTTCTACCTTCTCAGGATCCATCTTCAATTCATTCGTTGAGATTACAAAACCCAAATAAATGAGTTCTGTCTTCATGAAAGAACACTTCTTCAAATTGATCAGCAGCTTCTCCTTCTGTATCCTTCTCATCACAATGGCTAAATGCCTCAAGTGCTCAACCTTTGTCTTGCTGAAAATCAGAATATCATCCAGATATACAACCACAAATTTACCAATGAATTCCCTCAGGACTTCATTCATCAGTCTCATAAAAGTGCTTGGCGTGTTTGTCAACCCAAACGGCATGACCAGCCATTCGTACAAACCCTCGTTTGTTTTGAATGTTGTATTCCATTCATCTCCTTCTCTCATCCGGATCTGATGATATCTACTCTTGAGATCAATCTTGGAAAAATAATTTGCCCCACTCAGGCAATCCATCAAGTCATCCATTCTCGGCAATGGAAACCTGTACCTGATGGTGATTTTATTTATCGCCCTGGAGTCTATACACATCCTCTAGCCTCCATCCTTCTTCGTACTTAGTACTGTTGGAATAGCACACGGACTTAGACTCTCTCTGACCAGTCCTTTGTCTAGCAGATCCTGTACCTGCCTTTTGACCTCCTCGTTCTCCTGAGGTGTCAACCTGTACGCTGCCTTATTTGGTAAACTTTCTCCGGGTATGAGGTCAATGTGATGACTCACACTTCTCATTGGTGGCAACGAACGAGGTAGTTCGTCCATGATGATATCAGCAAACTCTCCCAGTAGTTCCTGAATTTCATTCAGCAAGTCGTCCACTCTTGTGCTTGTCAGGACAATTCTTGGCTTCCTGACAACAAAGAATTGTGGATCTTCATTCTTCTCCATATCCGTGAGAAGTTCCTTCCCACTCATAAGAAGTATCGTGATGGTTACTTTTGGATTTACTTCCTTATCTTTTATCAGCAGTAATGTGTGTGTTTTCCCATCCTTTTCCAAGGTATATGTGTTCATTCTCCCGTCATGAACAACATTTCTGTCAAACTTCCATGGTCTCCCCAATAATACATGACAGACATCCATGGGAATAACATCACACAAAATTTTATCTCTATAATCACCCATTTTAAATTCAACCAAGCATTGTCTCGTAACACATACCTGGTGTCCTTTCTGCAGCCATGACACTTTGTATGGACTCGAGTGTCTGTTCAACTCCAGCTCCAGCTTTTCCACCATCTCGGTTGAAACGAGATTATCGGTGCTCCCGCTGTCCACTATGACCTTGCACTTCCAACCCTTGGTCTTGCAAGTCATTCGGAACAATCTGCATCTCTGAGCTGTGTCCTCCACCTCTTTCTCAGGTTTCAAGAGAACTTTGTGCACTGTTAGTGACTTCCCAATTCCAGTGTCTTCATTCTCATCATCACGCCTCTGCGCCTCAGCGACGTGAGCTTTTCCTCTGTCCATCTTCTTGTCTGGACAGTCAACGGCTTTGTGTCCATCTTTCCCACATGTAAAACATGTGATAATTCCTCCTCGGCCTCTTCCTCTACCTCGGGTATGAGGAATTATGTTCACATCAGCATATCCTCCTTGCTGATCATCTTGCTGCCTCCTCGGCTCAACATATTGTTGCCTCTGTTTAGTTGGTGGCTACCTCTGCAGTGAGGATCCACCTCTTTCAGACTTACCCTGAGGCCTCCTCCAATCCTCCTTGGGCTTCTGGGATCTTTCTTGGGTGACTGCTTTGCCTCTTGGATGACTTCTTCCTCGCCCTCGCTATCCCTGCTTGCAGCTCAGCTTCTCCTCGGCTTTTAGATCCATCTGGTATGCATCCTCAACTGTTCGAATGGTCAGCATGCTCAGTTCATCCTGAATGTCATACCTCAACCCATTCAGGTACCTTGCCACCTTCTCGTCATCACTCTCTCGATGACCAACTCTGATGTTGAGCCTATAGAATTCCTCGGTGTATTCTCTCACCGTCATCAAATTTTGTCTCAGGTTCTGCATGCGCCTGAACAGTGTGATCTGGTAGTCTCTGGGGATGAACTTTGCTTTCATCTTGGCGATCATCCGATCCCAGCTCTTGATCTTTTGTTTGCCTTTGAAGCACCTGTCCACCTGCAACTCATCCCACCATAAGGCTGCATGTCCTTTCAGCTTAGTAACTGCATGCCTTAATTTCTTGTCCTCTTCGATATCCTCATAATCGAAGTAGGTGTCGAGTGCTCGGATCCAATCCAGCAACTCCTCTGCATTTAGACTCCCCTCATAGACGAGAATGTCCATTTTGTTCTTCGAGCTCATCCTAGCGATAGCTCTGATCAACCTCTTGGTTGAAGCATCTTCTGCTGAGACCTCTTCTTGGTCATGTCCAGCTTCCTCCTCCACTTCGGAATCGCTGAACTCTCCAGCGCCAGCTCCATGTCTCTAGGTGGTTTCCATCTCTTTGAGTCTCTCTCTGAGATCTCGTATTTGACGCTCCATTTCATGGTTCCCTGCTGGTCTACCCCTTCTTCGGGCATCCCTGTCTTCACGATCAGGTGATTGCCTCTCTCTTCTTGGTGGCATTATGAAATTATTTCTTCCTCCCTGCTACCTAAACAAAGAGAACTTAAACCCGCTCTGATACCACTCTGACGCAACCCGCCCTCGCTGGCAAACCGCTCTCACCAGGACCTTCACTAACCTCGGCCCGAAGAACAACAATGCTCTTCCAACTCCTCTCGGGAGTTTCATCACCCACAAGACTCTCCTCGGTGATCTCCCCTTCACAAATCGGGAAATCGGCGTTCGCGCTATCGCGAACCCTGTGCGCACAATTCACATGCAACTTATAATCTCGAATCCTGATAGTCAACAGTCAACCACTCGGGATATCGCCACTCGTGAGGTCAACAGCTTGAATTTCCAAACCCCGAATACCGAGGTGTCGATCCCCGATTAAATGCCACCTAGACTCCACTCACTTCCAGGCCCCACACGACCACGTCACCTCACACTCCGTGTGATCGGAAATCTCGGGATCGCGATTTCAACTGTCGCGAATCCTTTGCATTGGGAAACCCTGAATGCCAAAACCCTGATTCTCTAGATTCGTTCCACCTGTCCCTCCGACAATCGACGGCTCCCACGGAATCAGGAAATCGCTACTAGCGATTTCGACGTGCATGCAACTCTTGCACATGCCAACCCCGATATGCCGATATGCGATGGCAAATGGGTTCTACCTGCGATTGAAGGTTAAATCCCTCGCTGCTTTTTCCAGATCCAACAGTCTGTGGAACTTCCCGATTCTTCACGACAATTTCAAGTCGTCGATTCTCTTCCTCTTGAAGAGTCCTTCGCTCCGAAGTTTTTCCTGCTTAAACTTCTCCTGGTCCTTTTTCCCAGAAATCTCAAGGGACTATTCCTCCTGAGCTTTCCAAACTTCAATTCCTCTAAGAATCCCTTGAACATGCTCTCTGTGCTCGACCTTCAACAACTCTCAACAGTGCTAACGTCTTCAAGGTCCTGTGCACTCACAGTCACAGCAACCCCGGCCTTCCCTTTCTCAGACTTGCTACTGAGACTTCAAGCTCAACCTGCACTTCCACCTGCGGGGCTCGAATAACCCTACACAACTCCGGTAGAGGAGAATAAGAGTTTACCTGTAGAGCCCCCTCAACGCACTCTATGTGGAGGAATTCAACTGCACTCTATGAAGGAATATCCTGGCTCGAACAGAGAAACAATTTGAAACTTATTCTCGCCCCTCTCCCAGATTTCTAATCTTCCATGAAATTATATATGCAGCATATACAACAAATTCCTAATAAGAAGCAAATATGCAACAGCATAATATCAACAACACACAGAAAATAATCACATCCATGGAATTGAATCAAAGCTTTTCCTATTAATTCAATATCTATACATGGGGATTCTTCACAGGTTTTCTGCTCTGCTCTTCTTGCTCTCAAATGCTAATGCTTGATGATAATACAATGTACAAAGGGAGGGTGTCTATGTTCCATTTTCCCTCTCGAACTCTACAACTATCAAATCTACAATGAATTCCTATCTACCAGCATTAATTCCAATAAATGTCTTCCTATCTACATTACAATACAAGTGCGCTTCTTTATGAGGCTTCATAAAAGAACGGTGCAACAATTTCCAAAGAAATTCAAAAATTGTATGTGCTTGCATTGTCCAACTGTATTCTCTTTCTCCACGCGCTGGCTCGCTTGATGAGGTGTGGATGCTCCTGCATCAAATGTCCATCTCTCATGATTTAAGGTTCCACCTTCAATCAATTGATCAACTCAAAGAAGCTTGGGACAAGATTGAATCTATGTTTGGTAAACACAATATTATTTGAGCACAACAGTTAGAAAATAAATCACTAACCTTAAGTCCAAATTATTTTTCTTGCATTGAAGAGTATCTAAGTTTAAAACACTCAGAACTTTATGTGAAGAATGTACGATAAAGATAGAAGAATATTGTTCCATCTATCTTATTCTTTATAATCTAGGTAGTGCATATTCTTTGTTTGTATCTACTTTTTATGCCATGCAAGAGCCTCTAGGGACAACTATTATAACCCTAAATTTCTCCATACATGCATACATGGTATTTGGCCCTCTTACTTGTTTTTTTTTCCAAGCCATCACTGAGCAACTCTTCTTAAAAACACTATTTTTGAATATGTATGTGCCCTGCACCACTACTGCCCATGTACACACACTCGCTACACCGCTACTTCCTGTGTACACACACTCACTACACCACTACAGCCTGTGTATGTATTCTAGCTGCACCATTACAGCCCGCATATACTTGCAAAAGTTGCAAAAATTAAAAAGTTGCAAGGAATTCGTTGAGATTACGAGCTATTGGGTAGTTTCCCAACTGATCCACCGCCTATAACCCGTCACCCAACCAAATAACCATCCTTTTGTCATATAAAAGGATTTTTCGGGGTCTCATTCCTAAGCCAATCATAAGAACAATGAAACTCTACCCGTTTCACATCCCCTCCTTGCCCCAAGAATTTGCAACCACCTTGTGAGATTTGCCTCAGAATTTCCCATTTTGTCTTTTTTCCTCCATCATAATCCTATTTCGTTTCCCTAGAAGAAATGTGAGAGGAGAAAGATACGTGGAGGTGCACTTGGAGCTCGGTCAAGAGGATCTCGGACTAGGTTCATGGAGTAGTCATCGACCTTGTTGTAAGTAAACATTGTGATATCAATAAAATAAATACTTTTCCTGTCCTGAAATATGATGTGTCAAATATTTGTATTTGATTTATCCTTTATTCTAACATCTAACCCATGATTTATATATGAGATGCATGTTTGTAGTTTCCTGTTTATCTATTTTTGAATGCAGTTCAGCCTTGGGAGGAGGCTTGTAGTTAACGGAGCTATCAAGCACGAGAGGATTGACACCGAACATAGAGTAAAAGGTAAAGTTACCTGATCTTTTCACTTTGTCTTTCATCTATGAATTTAGGGTAGTTAGAAAAGTAGGAGACTTTTAGACAGTTAGATATGCCTACATGTTGAACCCTAGTGTAGTCCATAGGGGGTTTTCCCACTATAGCAAAATTGGCGACCATACTGGGGAAGCCTCTAGGGTTTT
This sequence comes from Picea mariana, assembly GCA_032191745.1. Lineage (NCBI taxonomy): Eukaryota > Viridiplantae > Streptophyta > Pinopsida > Pinales > Pinaceae > Picea > Picea mariana. The sequence continues at coordinate 40,200 of JASDQU010105566.1, forward strand.
ATACCTTCTGAGTTTCTTTGTGAGTTTGTTGAGTCTTTAAGGGATTCTCCCTACCTATTGGTACCATACATGTTCTCCCTACCCTGTCAGTCTGTCTGTTTACTTATTTTTTTCAAGAAGTACAGAGGTGTACATGGCCTATTGTAGGTCAACACGCGTACATATGCACCTTGCTTTTAAACAGCCCGTGTACATACGCAAGCTGGTGAAGTATCAGTTGCATACCTGTGTCAAGAATTATTTTTTTTTAGAAGAGGAAGTCAACCTCTTCCTTTATTAAAGTTTACTTCTCAGGATTTCTTGATTAAGTACAGTGTAGCTAGTTTTTACAGTCAAAACCTGGGTTGGATGTCAGTTTACTTATCTTTTTTAAGATTTCTTGTGTTTACTTCGAAAGGGTTTTAGGCAAGTCTTTGAGTTTGTTGATCAGCCTGTTTGGTGTCTTCAGTGACTCCGTGCGATCCGCAATGGGCCAGAGGTCAGTTTTCAATCTTGTCTTGTTTTCCACTTTTTCCCCTTTCACTTTCTTTAAATAAAAATAAAAAGAATTTATTTCAAGTTTCTTGTTTGAAGCATAAAAAAAATAGAAAAAGTTTTCATTTCTTAGTTTGGTAAGTAGTTAGGTTGGTTATTTTGCTTGTTAGGAAAAAGAGTTATTTTCTTAAGTTCTTTACTGATTGCTTAGAACATTAAGTAGCTCGTAGTCAAGTGAAATTTCATTTTAGGTTTTCCTTTAAAAGATCTTAGAAAAAGTTATTTGTGAAAAGTTGGTTAAAGAGTTAGTTGCAAATCTTTATGGTTAACTAGAAGTAATTTTGTTTTCAATTTTGTTTACTTCTACTCTTTTTCGTCTCTCAAAACACATCACTAGTTTCATTTTCATTTCCTTGAGTTAAAACAAGCCATTTAAAATAAATGCTAATTAAAATCAACTAGACTTTATGTTTGTAGGGTCAATCAACTAGTCTAGGCTAGAGCCTTGAATTAGGTTGGAGAGGAAACTCTTCAAGGCTAAAAACAAACATTGGAGTCAGAGCTAGGGAGTGTAAAAAGTCCAGTAAACGTGAAATTTATTCAGGATCCCCCTCTAACATAGGGGATAAACATGAGGTCACATGCGGAAAGGTAGCGGAGATAACCCCTCCAAAGTTGGACCAAACGTAGTGGGGAACACATATAGAGGACTTGTCGTGGGATACTATCGGTTGCATTTGCCTATGGAGCTTCGTGGATCTCCAATATGTTTGAGGTCCTCAGTTTTCTTTTGGAACAAGTGATTTCGATACCCTCGATAGGTTTCAGGCTTGATACCCTGCTGATAGCGGTCCACCCGACTATCGACTGTACCCGCCTAGTGATTGTTTGTGAGCTGGAAACTTAGTTTCCTTTATTCTAGTGACTTACACAGGTGACTTTAGGTCTATATAGAGGTACCTAGGGAATACATTGGGCCACACTTTGTAGAGTATACCCATAGGGTTCTTCCGTGTTCGAGTTGCACTTGCACCAGTAAGTTGCTCTAGTGTTGGCTGGCGTAACTATTATTTCAACTAGATAGTGTTTGCTTGATTTATCTTGTAATAACTTTTCTACTATGTGCTTGGTTTTGAACGTTATTAAAAGCCTTATTGTGTCATTGATATTCTCACAAAGTGGAATATCAAGAGCTCCGTTGGTCATGAAGGATTTAGGGCCTTTTGTCGGCTATATTGGAGCCACCGTCGCCACCGTTACGGCAAAAACTTGACCAGCAAGGGTCATTTGAGGTGACCAAGCTGCAGGAAACTGTGCCCGAGCCATCCCCGAGAGGAGAACATTCGAATCCAGAGGAACTTATTATTTATGACCTTGGAGAGGAAGATATCAGACCGTTTAACCCTCTAATCACTGACTTGTCGGTGCCACTTTTGATACAAGTTTCCCCCCAAAAGGTAATGCATCACAAGAATCAAATAGTTTTGAAAGCAACTATGGAAGCAAATGTTGCTACATCATTAGGGAGTCCTCACACTCCCTCAACGAATGCCACCACTGGGGGCATTCCGCCTCCTAACTCACCTTCATCGGTCTGGACCATGATGGTCTCAACCACCTCTACTTTGGGAAACGGTCTGATTCCTTCTATGGCAACGATCACTGCACCATTCACACAGAGTGCGACGGGTCCTCCATTTTCATATGGGATGCTCGGCTTTGATATGAAATTTGTCCTCACCTACTCCACCCTACATACCATGGGTCTAGGGGCATGGAGCTCAAACTCTCCTTTGCAAGGGTCCATGGGGGGCACTTCATCCCCCTATATCTCTTTCCCTCATGGTGGGGGTCATATACCTCCTTTGTCCCCGTTGCTTGATGGTGCTCCCCAACAACCCGTCGGGTCGAACATGAACTACAACTTGTTCAAAGTAGGTAGTCTAGGACCTTCTTCCTACACCATGACTATGGGTTCTATGTTGTTCTCTTTTTTCAATACGTTTGGTAATAATTCTTTCTCGTCAGCTTTTGTCTCAGCTGGGGGCAACCCTGGTTTTGGAAAAACAAATCATGTGCTGGGTTCTATTACTACACAGGGGGAAAACACAGGAGTCTTCTCCTTACAAGGACTCTGGAATCCGTGGCAAGGATCAGTTCCCTCATCATGGATTCTGATTGGGGGAAACCCCTTCCATGGCCAATGAAACCCTGAGCAAGGCTCAGTTCCTATGCCCGTCGGATCGGCAGGGGGAAACTATTTCCATAATCTTTGGAACAAAATGTAGGGAGCAATCCTCACCTAGCCCTCAATGTCCAACTACGGGAATCAATTGATGATGTCCCAACAAATGTAGTATTCGTTTGTTGGCCAAGGCCATGGTGTCTACCAATACCTCGGTTAGCAGCCCAACTTTTCTTGGCAACATGGTGCCAGTCAAACTCCAGGCTCCTTTCTTCCTGTACATAGTCAACAACCCAAACTATCATTTCTGGCAAAGTTACATCTGCTAGACTTGTCAATATTGTTAAATGACCCAATTTGTCATGATCCGTGTTGGCCTCCCATGCTGACGAAGTTTCCCTCGAACATTCTGAAGTTTGAAAGTAAGCCTAATGAAGATCCAGGTGATCACGTGACCATTGTTCACCTATGGTGCTAATCGAATTCTCTGTGAGACGAATCTGTACAGTTGCGTCTGTTTCAACGCACCCTCATTCGAGGTGCCAGGAAATGGTACATCGAGCTCGACCACTCAAGATAGTCTTGCTTTAGAGATTTGGAAATGGTTTTCCTAAACCATTTCCAACTACCTGTGAGATACGATGGCGACACTGAATTGCTGGCCAAATTTGAGCAAACAAAGGCCTATCATATCTTGGATCACATCCGAGAATGATTGCGTCAAAAGAGTTTGATAAAAATATCAGTCCCAGCATCTTTCCTGCTAGAGTACTGGTTCCTTAAGTCTTTGGTATCTCAGTTATCCAGGGACGTTGCAATGTCTAGAGTGTTTTCCAAGGAAGAGGAAATAATGAGAGTTCAACAGCTTGAACTAACATACTCTCAGTCTGGTTTAATCTATGAGGTTTTTCTAGATGCGCCACATTCCATCCTTGATAAGGCCAAACACAAGTCTGGACCACATGTTGATGGTATATTTGGTTCAGCAAAAGCAAATCCCACTGATCAATTGTAAAATCAATTGCAACAATTGTCAATACAACAGACAATGGCCAACCAAACCTCTAGTTTGGTTTTTCCCCCTACCCAAACGTCGAACGTACATAGTGTGTAGTCGACGAACTCAAAGACCAACCAACAGCCTAATGAAAAGAAAAAACAGTGAAACAAGAAGGGTAAGGGGGATAAGAAACCCACCAATAATGTTGGTGGGGGAAACACAGAGAAAATAAAGTCGAAGTATCTGTGTAACCTTTGCACGAAAGACCATCCAACTCACCAATGCCCTCGGCTTGCAGAGGCCCAAAAGGTATTAGCGCAGCAACAACCTAATGTGTTAACGAACACATTTCCACATGAGAAACTTTTGACTCAAGCCTCTTTGAGTGTGGATGGGGGCATTCAAGTACCCCCTCCGTATTCTAGTAATCCCTCGACCGTGAATTTTTATATGATGAAAGGTGACACTTACATAGCAACTAGGGCACATGATTACGAAATGCCAGAAACTGTTGAAAAGGGTAAGGAAGCTGTAAACTTGTCTGTTCCTCTCCATATTGCGAAGATGATGGGCGAAACAATGACATGTATTCTGAAAGGGGCGTTCAAGAAAGCTTTACATAATCCAAACACGAGGGCCGCCCAGAATTACTCTGTGGTGGAGGATTTGTCACAAACCCCTTGCCCGATGTCTACTTTGGAGGTCCTCCAGAGCTGCCCTTCGCAAAGAAAGGCTCTATTAGTTTCCTTAGGATCTATCGAAACTTGTAATCCAAGAACGATCATGCTTTATACGACCGAATTGAAACCTTGTCTCCCTTACCACGTTGCATTCCAGATAGTAGTGGCTCACCCCACAAAATATTTTACTTGAAATATTTTTCATACAGTGGTTGATGAGGGTGCCTCGACTTGCATGATTTCATTGACGTGTTGGAAGGCCATTGGCCAACTCGTTTTGTCTCCATCACCTACTCTACTTACTTCTTTTGATGATCATTCTTTTAGACCACATGGAATCATCCCTTCTTTCCCCATGCAGTTAGGAGGGAAGACCATGTGCATAGAAGTTGAAGTGGTCAATGTTCCCCTTAACTACAACCTACTATTAGGAAGGAGTTGGAAATATGCAATGCATGCAGTGGTTGCCACAATTTTTTGGGTCTTGTTGTTTCCACACGAGGGTCGAATCGTAACCATTGATCAATTTTCCTTGTCTAGGCATGATTGATAACCCTCAACCCGATGTCATCAATGTGGGGGTTGGTTTGTGCCCACATTTGATGGGTACTTTTGATTACTCGCCTCCTTCTGGCAATTTCAAGATGATATCAGTTGTCCCCGACTAGCCTAGGGCTAAAATACTTCAAGTGTCATCGTTCTGTATGACTTACTTTATCGATCCGTGGACTCTTCCTTCCCCATTAGCTTCGATGGAATGGATAGGGAATCCTAGCATCAAGGATGATTTTAAGGATGGAAATTTATTTTAAAATGTGGAAACCTTGGCGAATCTTACTAATCCTTCATATGCCAAGTATAAATGTTTGGCGATATGTTTGTAAAAAATTCAAATTTCTAAGGATTTTATATAGTTTTTATAAAATTTTGGCGATTTTTAAGGTAAAATAATTTTATCCTATAGAATTTGGGCAAATCATTTTTAAAATAGCGAATCTCTTTTTTGGAAAAACCATGGAAAATTAGCCCATGAGCGAAATTTAGCCCCTAAAATCATCCCTGCCTAGCATGTCCATGCCTTTGTTCATGGTAGAAGTTGCATACAGTATTGTCCATCAATCTTTGGTCGACCTCGATCCGAGTCCCGCACAGGAGTTAGATCCAGTTCTCGAGCCTATTTGGATTCAAGGTTCCCTCGCCAATACAGATTCTTTAGACTTGGTCTTGCCCTCCGATGAGGCTATTATTGAATGAATGACTGGTCCGAACAAACCCTGGGATGATCTCCATCACAGATAATATTTTCTCCCAGAGTTAAGAAGAATAGAGGTAGGTGAATTCGTGTTGACTATGACTAGAGATAGATCTTGTCTTGTTAATACTTTGGCTATGCACGCAGTTTATACTGAGGGTAAGATGGAAACTATCACCGAAATGATACCTATTGACATCTCCAAAACCCCTAGTGTCATGAAGAATGTCTTCATTGGAGCGTATTTCTCCCTCGAGGAAATTCAGATCTATACAGATTTATTTAAAGAATTCTGTGACGTTTTTTCTTGGTCTTATGAGGAAATTCCATACATTGATCCAAGAATCTTTGAGCATGAAATAACGACTTATTCTGATGCCAAACCAGTCTAACAAAATCTTCATCTAGTGAATCCTCAGAAAGCGACAGCTATTAAGGCTGAAGTAGAGAAACTTCTCAAAGTCGGTTTCATCTACCCCATCCAGTTGATGCAATGGGTGTCAAATCTTGTTCTGGTCAACAAAAATTAGGGTACAATTTGCGTGTGTATGGAATTATGTGATTTGAATAAGGCCTATCCAAAGGATAATTTCCCCACCCAATTGATTGATCAGATTGTCAATGAATGCGCAAGCTGGGAGGTATTTTCTTTCATGGATGGTTTTTGGGGATAACCAGATAGAGATTAAGCCCGAAGACCAACATAAAATAGATTTTATCTTTCCATTGGGTACATTTGCTTATCGGAAGATGTCATTTGGCCTGAAGAATGTTGGAGCCACTTTTCAGCATGCCATGTCTTTTTATTTCCATGACCTTAAGCATATAGTCAAGGCTTATCTCGATGATTTAACATCACAGTCTCATATGCATAATTCTTATACAATTAGTTTTTGTATTTTGGTTTTATGGATGTGTTGTTATTGATGTCATATTTTTCACTATGGAAGATGTCAAGTGAATCAGAGGTGTTCGTTGGGTTTGGGAATGGCACTAGCCGACACACTCGAAGGCTTGCTTCCACAGCTTGGGTGATTTTCACGCCTTAAGGCCAATTTCTATCTTCTGGAGGTACTTGTTTAGGTGACACTACAAACAGTGTCGTCAAGTACAGTGCAGTGATAGAGTTTCTTCGTGATGCTTTGTCGCATGGTATCTCTCACATCTGGGTCTACTTAGATGCACAGATGGTTGTGTCCCAATTAAATGGGGTTTACCATGTTTATGATCCTACTTTACACCAAAGGGCACGTCCCTTAGAACGTTTCTTTGATTACATTACGTATATCCATGTTCAAAGGATATTAAATCAAATGAGAGATACTCTAGCTAATCAAGTATTAGATTGGAATATTGCACACACATACACATGTACATACATTTGTAAAAAATGTGATCCATAAGACATAAAGATGTAAATACATATACATACATATATATATATATATATATATATATATATCAAAAAGTGTCAGAGTGCATTGGTGGATGCGAACGCCTCAAAAATATATGTCTGGTATACATCACGGGGCTTATGCCCTCAAAAATATACAAAATAGTGCCCTCAGCACATAAGTGGTCCATCCTAGCTAAGCATGGTTCTTGTTGGCCCTGCCATAATGAACGATGGTGTTTTCCAAATGTCGAAAGAGTTGGACCTATGTCTGTGGCACCCCAACTACGTGAGGCTACATCAATGGTGGGAGATCCTCGATCTCAGCCATGGGAACTGCACGAGTGAGCGCAGTGATGTTCTGCTCCACCCGTCTCAAAACTCTCTCAGCCTCTCTGGCTGGAGGTCCCTTGCTGTTGTTGTTGGTTCAATGGTTGCTACTAATACTACCTCTAGTCGAGGATGTTGCCTGGTCCTCAAGAAGTCTGTCAAACGCACTGGTCCCACATCTCTACATAACAGATACATAGTTGTCGGATACTCTGGTACACATAAAAATGATATATATAAAAATAAAGTAAAAATTAAATAAATTTAAAAAAGAATGTACCTATCTCTCCTTGCTCCTCTCTAGGAGGTACGGGCGTGTCTAGGTCCCTGGAAAAGTTGATTCCAGTGTAGGGGTAGTCCTCTATCACCAGAATCTGCCATGCCCACCAGTCAAAAAATGCATCGTCGAAGACCTCTATGGTCCTTCCTTCCCCCTTTCACAGCAATAATTTCGCCCATATACACATTGCTGGGAAGGATACCACATGCCCCCATAGTGTCTCTCACAGAATAAGGATGGGTACCCTCTCAAATAAGAAAGAGCACAAAATCGTACCAAACCCAAAGTTTTTGTTACTCCTCCCTTGACACTCTCTGAGCTACCTCTTCATGTAGTCAATAATGGTCATGCTCCAGTCGAACACTCGTGAATTTAAGCACTACACCGCACAATACATGTGCGCCCAAGAGGCATAATGTAAGGCCATAGATCCAGTGATCTGCCCAATGAGAAAAACTATCACCTTCAGTGATAGGTTGGTGATCTTATGGATTGGCACCTGAGAACCTACTTTCTTAGTGCCGGTGTCGCAATGCATTCCAATAAACTCGACGATGTTGTGGGGACCAGGGGGAAATGAACACAATTTGACTGGTTCCCCTCTCCTCAAGAGGCCATTCAAGAAGTATATGTCTTCAATCTTTGGATTCAACGACTATCCCTCGAGCATAAATGCCTCAGCGTCAGGATGCCAATAATCCACCAAGGAATTCAACAGACTGGGTTGTGCCCTCATGAGTGGACGCCGGTAGAACTTCCATAACCCACATTGTTTCAATGAGGCGATAGAAGCAGGGTCCTCATTGACCAAGATATCAATATCATCATGCTTTGTCTCTCTCCAGTGGACATACATCCTGTCACATGACAACTTCAAGGGGAGAGTTAGCTCTTGCATTTTCATTTTGTCTATGTTATTGAGGGTGTACGCGGGCTGTCTTGGACATAGTCGCGTATGCACGTGGGTAGATTGTTTTCTGCCCATGGGCATATGTGGGTTGTCCTTAGACAATCCACATACATGTAGGGCTGCCCTTTTTTAGGAGGGCACGTACACGTAGGGCCACCCTTTTTTAGGAGGGCACGTCCCCCCAAAACTAAAAGAAACGCATAAACAAAGTATGGAAATGCAAGGGGGGTTGGTTTGTACTTACTTGGTCTAAGCAAAAGCTTTTTTCGTTGTCCGAAGCTCCCATAATCAACTCTTTTAGAAAAAGGGGTATTTTTTTCTTTTTGGTTAATTCTCAATTTGCAATGGTAAAAATGATCTGTCATCTTCCATTTATAGACTTTTTGGCCTTTTTTGCCACTTTTTTGAACCCTTTTGTCATTTTTTCTGGCTTGAAAATCATTTAGTGTGATTCTTGAGTTTCTTATTGGATGTTACGAAACACTTTGATTTTAGGTTTGGTGACTTTTTGGGAGATGGGTCACTTTTAAAGGTCCTTTGGTAAAAGTTATTTTTCCAAATTTTTGCATTTAAGTTAGGATTCCACCTCCACTTTCTGCATCTTGTTGTCTTTTCCACTTTTCCATAGGATCGATCCCACCAAACTACGGTACAAAACCATCATTGCTACTTTATAAGTGTCATGGTGAGGTGGTAGAGCCTACCTCTACATGGATGCCCTAGGTAGATCCTAGTTTCATTTTGGCATCCATGCCGCCATTAATGACTTTAGGCTCGGGATTTCTTTTAGTTCTATCATGATTATGAGATTGAACCTCATACGTCTGATGTGTCATCTCTTTTGGCCTCACCCTCAAGAATCCCAAAAATGAGTCTTCTTTAAGCCCTTTTCAGACTCTCTAAACATGAAAATATTGTCAAGCGATATTGTTTTCCTTCACACTCGCCAAACTAAAACTTGAAGGCACATCTGTATGGCAATAGTTTACCCCCTTTTCGGTCTGGATGGTCAATTTTATGAAAAAAGGTATACTCTAGGAACTTTGGTTCGCTAGAAGAGTATTCCCAGGTATAAGTTTAACCCTTTTTCGGGCCTGAGGGACTAAATTTACAAAAAAGGAACCCCCACGAAGTCCATAGTTAAGTTCTTTTCAGAATCCCCAAAATTGAAAAGATCATCAAGTGACCTTGTTCCTTCACACTTTTTAATTGGTCCAGAAGAACATACTATACAGAGTCCATAGTTAAGCTCTTTTTAGACTCCCTAAAATTGAAAATATCGTCAAGTGACCTTGTTCCTTCACACTCGTTAATTGGTTCAGAAGAACATATTATACGGAGTCCATAGTTAAGCTCTTTTCAGACTTCCTAAAATTGAAAAGATTGTCGAGTGAACTTTTTCGTTCACACTCGTTAAATTGGTCCAGAAGAACACACCATACGAATTCCATAGTTAAGCTCTTTTCAAACTCCTTAAAATTGAGAAGATTATTGAGTGATCTTGTCTATGTCACACTCCTTAAAATGGTTCTGAATAGACGTATTTTTGGTGCTAATTTACCCCTTTTTCGAACCAACTAGACTATTTTCGAAAAAGGTACCCCAGTGGAGTCTTCTTTTACATTTTTTCAGACTCTCTAAACATGAAAAAACTATCGATCTTACCTTCTCTGGGCTCGTGAAAAATACATTGAAGGGGGTTTCATTGTGTCCTTCTAATTTCATTTGCATCTCTATGTCTTTGGCCTAATGTCGGCTCCATGTTTCTCTCAACTAAACTTTTGAATCATGCCTTATACGCAATCCTTGTGGAACTTTGCCTCTACAACTTGACACCTTGAACCATGGAGGAATTTTCCCCAAGTGTCCTTTTCATGCACATGTCCCCTTTCTATGAGCATTAGTGTGTTCCTTACACTTGGAACTAGTATGCTTGTGACATGCGTTCCTCCTTTATAATGTAGCATTCTTTTATTCTTTTTCANATTTTGTTTGTTCGTCAAGCATTGGGATATAGTATGACCTTAGGAAGTTGTTATCGCTACATAGAGTTGTGTCCTCCTCCGTTTGGTTATCCTTCCAAACACATGGAGAGTTTGTGTTGCCTCCTGCATCATGAACTTATGTTAATGTCATGCTGCCTGAGTCTGATCATCTTTCATGCTTTTGTTCAAGGGAATTTTTACCCAGCCTGAGTTGTCTTTTCTACAGTTTGTCTCTTGACTCCATGCCTGACCATCCCAAAGTCCAATCAAGTCCTTGTTCGAAATAAATGAAGTTCTTTGCCTGATCACCGAGATCCTCTTGTCTGTTCCCGACAAGCTGTCGACGACCTTTGGGTATTGAAGTCATACACTCACATTACACTCCTACCCAAGTTTTGAATATCTTTAAGTTGTTGCTTGAGCTCTGAAGGCCTCATCTCCATCAGGCGTCATTTGCTTCTCGAAGATGGATACTATACATGTATATCTTTGATTTTGACATGTAGATCCACTATGTATTTCTCACAACTACACTTTATATAGTTATATGACATGGATCTGCAGTGTATT
>JASDQU010105566.1:75607-85614 GCA_032191745.1 Picea mariana
GTTGCTACTAATACTACCTCTAGTCGAGGACATTGCCTGGTCCTCAAGAAGTCTATCGGACACACTGGTCCCACATCTCTACATAACAGATACATAGTTGCCGGATAGTCTGGTACACATAAAAATGATATATATAAAAATAAAGTAAAAATTAAATAAATTTAAAAAAGAATGTACCTATCTCTCCTCGCTCCTCTCTAGGAGGTACGGGCATGTCTAGGTCCCTGGAAAAGTTGATTCCAGTGTAGGGGTAGTCCTCTATCACTAGAATCTTCCATGCCCACCAGTCAAAAAATGCATCGTCGAAGACCTCTGTGGTCCTTCCTTACCCCTTTCATAGCAATAATTTTGCCCATATACACATTGTTGGGAAGGAGACCACATGCCCCCATAGTGTCTCTCACAGAATAAGGATGGGTACCCTCTCAAATAAGAAAGAGCACAAAATGGTACCAAACCCGAAGTTTTTGTTACTCCTCCCTTGACACTCTATGAGCTACCTCTTCATGTAGTCAATAATGGTCATGCTCCAGTCGAAAACTCTTGAATTTAAGCACTACGCCACACAATACATGTGCGCCCGAGAGGCCTAATGTAAGTCCGCAGATCCAGTGATCTGCCCAATAAGAAAAACTATCACCTTCAATGATAGGTTGGTGATCTTATGGATTGGCACCTGAGAACCTAATTTCTTAGTGTCGGCGTCGCAATGCATTCCAATAAACTCAACGATGTTGTGGGGACCAGGGGGAAATGAACACAATTTGATTGGTTCACCTCTCCTCAAGAGGCTAGTCAAGAAGTATATGTCTTCAGTCTTTGGATTCAACGAATGTCCCTCGATCATAAACGCCTCAGCGTCAGGATGCCAATAATCCACCAAGGAATTCAACAGACTGGGTTGTGCCCTCATGAGTGGACGCCGGTAGAACTTCCATAACCCACATTGTTTCAATGCGGCGAGAGAAGCAAGGTCCTCATCGACCAAGATATCAATATCATCATGCTTTGTCTCTCTCCAGTGGACATATATCCTGTCACATGACAAGTTCAAGGGGAGAGTTAGCTCTTGCATTTTCATTTTGTCTATGTTATTGAGGGTGTACACGGGCTGTCTTGGACACAGTCGCGTATGCACGTGGGCAGATTGTTTTCTGCCCATGTGCATATGTGGGTTGTCCTTAGACAATCCACATACACGTAGGGTTGCCCTTTTTTAGGAGGGAACGTACACATAGGGCCGCCCTTTTTTAGGAGGGTGCGTCCCCCCAAAACTAAAAGAAATGCATAAACAAAGTATGGAAATGCAAGGGGGGTTGGTTTGTACTTACTTGGTCTAAGCAAAAGTTTGTTTCGTTGTCTGAAGCTCCCATAATCAAGTCTTTTAGAAAAAGGGGTATTTTTTTCTTTTTGGTTAATTCTCAATTTGCAATGGTAAAAATGATCTGTCATCTTCCATTTATAAACTTTTTTGGCCTTTTTTGCCACTTTTTTGAACCCTTTTGTCATTTTTTTTGGCTTGAAAATCATTTAGTGTGATTCTTGAGTTTCTTATTGGATGTTACGAAACACTTTGATTTTAGGTTTGGTGACTTTTTGGGAGATGGGTCACTTTTAAAGGTCCTTTGATAAAAGTTATTTTTCCAATTTTTTTCATTTAAGTTAGGATTCCACCTCCACTTTCTACATCTTGTTGTCTTTTCCACTTTTCCATAGGATCGATCCCACCAAACTGCGGTACAAAACCATCATTGCTACTTTAGAAGTGTCGTGGTGAGGTGGTAGAGCCTACCTCTACATGGATTCCCTAGGTAGATCCTAGTTTCATTTTGGCATCCATGTCGTTGTTAATGACTTTAGGCTCGGGATTCCTTTTAGTCCTATCATGATTATGATATTGAACCTCATACGTCTGATGTGTCATCTCTTTTGGCCTCACCCTCAGGAATCCCAAAAATGAGTCTTCTTTAAGCCCTTTTCAGACTCTCTAAACATGAAAATATTGTCAAGCGATATTGTTTTCCTTCACGCTCGCCAAACTAAAACTTGAAGGCACATCTGTATGGCAGTAGTTTACCCCTTTTTCGGTCTGGATGGTCAATTTTACAAAAAAAGGTATACTCTAGGAACTTTGGTTCGCTAGAAGAGTATTCCCAGGTATAAATTTAACCCTTTTTCGGGCCTAAGGGACTAAATTTACAAAAAAGGAACCCCCACGAAGTCCATAGTTAAGTTCTTTTCAGAATCCCCAAAATTGAAAAGATCATCAAGTGACCTTGTTCCTTCACACTCGTTAATTGGTCCAGAAGAACATACTATACGGAGTCCATAGTTAATCTCTTTTCAGACTCCCTAAAATTGAAAATATCGTCGAGTGACCTTGTTCCTTCACACTCGTTAATTGGTCCAGAAGAACATATTATACGGAGTCCATAGTTAAGCTCTTTTCAGACTTCCTAAAATTGAAAAGATTGTCTAATGAACTTTTTCCTTCACACTCATTAAATTGGTCCAGAAGAACACACCATACGAATTCCATAGTTAAGCTCTTTTCAAACTCCTTAAAATTGAGAAGATTATTGAGTGATCTTGTCTATGTCACACTCCTTAAAATGGTTCTAAATAGACGTATTTTTGGTGCTAGTTTACCCCTTTTTTGAACCAACTAGACTATTTTCGAAAAAGGTACCTCAGTGGAGTCTTATTTTGCATTTTTTCAGACTCTCTAAACATGAAAAAACCGTCGATCTTACCTTCTCTGGGCTCGTGAAAAATACATTGAAGGGGGTTTCATTGTGTCCTTCTAATTTCATTTGCATCTCTGTGTCTTTGGCCTAATGTCAGCTCCATGTTTCTCTCAACTAAACCTTTGAATCATGCCTTATATGCAATCCTTGTAGAACTTTGCCTCTACGACCTGACACCTTGAACCATGGAGGAATTTTCCCCAAGTGTCATTTTCATGCACATGTCCCCTTTCTATGAGAATTAGTGTGTTCCTTGCACTTGGAACTAGTATGCTTGTGACACACGTTCCTCCTTTATAATGTAGCATTCTTTTATTCTTTTTCAAGCTCTTTAAAAATATTGAAAAAGACAAAAAAATAAAAAATACCCCAAAAAGAGGATGGGAAATATATATTCTTTTTTGGCAGCACAATGAGTCACCCTTAGACAAAGAACATTCTTTTGTTTGTTCGTCAAGCATTGGGATATAGTATGACCTTAGGAAGTTGTTATCGCTACATAGAGTTGTGTCCTCCTTTGTTTGGTTATCCTTTCAAACACATGGAGAGTTTGTGTTGCCTCCTGCATCATGAACTTATGTTAATGTCATGTTGCCTGAGTCTGATCATCTTTCATGCTTTTGTCCAAGCGAATTTTTACCCACCTGAGTTGTCTTTTCTACAGTTTGTCTCTTGACTCCATGCCCGACCATCCCAAAGTCCAATCAAGTCCTTGTTTGAAATCAATGAAGTTCTTTGCCTGATCACCGAGATCCTCTTGTCTGTTCCCGACAAGATTTCGAAGACCTCTGGGTATTGAAGTCATACACTCACATTACACTCCTACCCAAGTTCTGAATATCTTGAAGTTGTTGCTTGAGCTCTGAAGGCCTCATCTCCATCAGGCGTCATTTGCTTCTCGAAGATGGATACTATACATGTATATCTTTGATTTTGACATGTAGATCCACTATGTATTGCTCACAACTACACTTTATATAGTTATATGACATGGATCTGCAGTGTATTTGATTGGAAACCATGATTTATTTCATCCTAAGCATGGGTATAATCGCCTCGGAGAGACAATTGTTATTTTTTGCAGATGGCACCTCCCAAACTCTAGACCTAGGCTCACTCACTTCGTACATTGGTGAAGATTTTGTAATGTATTTTGGCCATCATATGCTCTTATGACCTCACACATTAGGGGGCATTTGTTATAACCCTAAATTTATCCCCTAACATTTGGCCCTCTTACTTTCTTTTTTTGCCAAGCCATCACTGAGAAGCTCTTATTAAAAACATTATTTTTGAAGATGAATGCGCCCTATGCCTTTACTGCTTGCATACACATGCTCTCTTCACCACTTCAGCCCATGTATGTACGCTAGCTCCACCATTACAGCCCGTGTATACTTGCAAAAGTTGCAAAAATTAAAAGTTGCAAGGAATTTGTTGAGAACGTCAGCTATTGGGTAGTTTCCCAACTAATCCACCACCTATATCCCATCACCCAACCAAATAACCATTATTTTGTCATATAAAAGGAGGTGTTGGGTTCTCATTCCTAAGACAAGCATAAGAATAATGAAACTCTGTCCATTTCACATCCCCTCCTTGCCCCAAGAATAATGATGTGTCAAATATTTGTATCTGATTTATGCTTTATTATAACATCTAACCCATTATTTATATAGCAGATACATGTTTGTAGTTTCTTGTTTATCTGTTTGTGAATGCAGGTCAGCCTTGGGAGGAGGCTTGCAGTCAGCAAAGCTATCAAGTGCAAGAGGATCGACACTGGACGTGGAGTAAAAGGTAAAGTTACATGATCTTTTCAATTTGTATTTCATGTATGAATTCAGGGTAGTTAGAAAAGTAGGAGACTTTTAGACGGTTAGATATTCCTACATGTTGAACCCTAGTGTAGTCCATAGTGGGGTTTTCCCACTATAGAAACAACTTACAAAAAACCTAGTCTTAAGAACTTTTGTGATGCTTTGATTAGAGAGAAAGATAAGCTTGTACAACATGGAGTGATCAACATTGAAGGTACCTCCAACAAAGCCTTAGTCATTGCAAGACCCTCTCCACAACAACAAGCAATGTAAGGATCCAAAATCCACTCAGACAACTTCTGCTCCTAATGGTGGCAAAGGAGCAAAACATAAAAGTAAGAAGACTAACAGACATTGAATCTTTTGTGATAAATATGGTCATGATGAGTCCAAATGTTTCAAGAAGATGGAAAATTTAGAAGCAGTGATGAAGAAGCACAACATCAATATCGATTTCTAATTCTTCTTCTTCTTCTCATGGACATGCACTTTCTGCTTCTAGTTTCTCCTTCAATACAACTTCTACTTCTTCTTTTGATGAGTGGCTTATTGATTCTGGAGCATCTTATCATATGGCTAAGGATAGAGATATATTTTTTTCTCTAAATGAATGAAAAACCAAGAAAATATTTGTTGATGATGATAGATCTCTTAGTGTTGAAGGATCTAGAACAGTTCAAGTAGAAAATGGTCATTTCAATGATGTATTATGTGTTCCAAGTCTTTCTTGTAACCTTCTATCAGCATATCAAATCACTCATTCAGATGAAGGTAAAACCATAGAGCTTTCACCTCACCAAGTTGTAATCAAGGATCTAAAATATCCTAAGCATGTTCTTGCAACTGGAATTGCTGATGATATTACCAGGTTGTACAAGTTTGACAACTTTGGGTCATCATCTTTTTCATCAGTTTTTGTTGCTCATAGCGATGACTTGAGAAAACTTTGGCATGAGTGGTTTGGTCATCTCAACTATCGCTCATTGCAACAACTATGTAATCAACAGATGGTGGTTGTTCTTCCTCTTGTTTCATGCAGAGATGGTGTTTTTGTCGATTGTGTTCTTGGAAAACATCATTGGGATAGTTTTGACAAACATGCCTCTTGGCACACCTCAGGCCCTTTGCATCTTGTTCACAATGATTTGTGTGGTCCACTTTATTCTCCTTTTTCTGGCTGCAAGTATTTCTTAACTTTCATTGATGACTTTTCCAGACGTACTTGGGTTTACTTCTTAAAACTTAAGAGCGAATTTTTTGACAGGTTTTTGGCCTACAAGGCCCTTGTAGAAAAGAAATCTGGACATCAAATTTAAAAGTTAAGAACAAATAATGGAGACGAATATGTGAACAACAATTTTACAATTTACTACACTACATAGGACATCCAAATGTAACACATTGTTCCATATACATTTTTGTGTGCATTTAGTCACTTGGGTGAGAAAAACAATGCCACTTGCATGACTAGTTGGGCCTGCTAGACAAGACAGAAGTTCATGGGTGGGTTAAACAAGACAAACACATATAATAAACAAATAAACAAACTAAAACAACTAAGAAAATAAAAACTAGAATGCATAAGAAACTTTATAACCATAAACAATCAACCAATGACCAAGATAATGCCACCAATGGATAACTATATTAGTTGGAAAAATGCCATAGAGAAAAATGAGGACTTATGGGTCCCCTCCTCCTCCTTGGGAGGGATCTTGAGTTCACAAATGGAGATCTCTTCTTACAATGGAAGAAAAATGGAAAATGATGAAGAAAATCAATGTCTTTCCCTCAAGAGGTGAGTGGAATGTCCAATTTCAATGATGCTTGAATACTCCAAGGAGAAAAGAGGATTCTCAAGGGAGAATTGAGGAAATATAACAATACTTATAAAGATGTTGGTTTCTTAGTGCACCCATGTCATTTATATCATTTCTTCAAGGAAAAATATAATTGATTCTTGGTGTGAACAAGGGACCTTTTAGGGCACCCTTTGTCCTTGACCAAGCCCCTATTCGGATTTCTCTCAGATATGGAGGTCAAATTAGGATGGGAGTTGGTCCATAAGTGGTTCAGGGGGCGACAAGAACCATAAATGTGTCATTCAAAAGAGTGCATGGATTTTCTCATACACAGTCATGCATTTGGTGCATAGTGCACTCTCAAGGCTTTGCTGGCCCGTGCGTTGTGTGCACTCTTCCTTTAGTGATTTTGTGCATGACAATTTTTTCCCAATTGTATAGTTTTTTCTTTTTGAAATGCATTTTAGTGCTGCAGGTTAACTAATTGTTGTTGGCATTGTTGTATTTTTGTAACCATTTGTGTGCAATGTTGCGGATGAAATTTTAGTGATAACAGATGCCCCCTGATGTGTGAGGTTAGGAGCATACATATAGCCAAAATACATCAATGTTTCTTCTACTGAGAGTGTCATTGTAAGGAAGAGTGCTAAGAGGAACTACAAGAGAGATTCGTAGGACAGAGAGCAGAAACTATGGGACCCAAAACTTTCTCTGGGGAGAAAAAAGAAAAGTTGTATACAAATGAGGCGGGCATGCCCCATGCTTTTGTCATGTAGCCCAAAATGTAAGACAGTAACTGAAGATGTATGTTGATGTAGATAATTGCAATGCCCTCTGGGGTAGTTGATAATGGTAGATGAAAATTATGAATGGTGATCTTTGAAATGAGGTAAGGACACCTGTAAGAAGTGTCAATGACCCATAGGCATTGATGGCCTAACAAATTCAGAGGTCTTCGAATGGTATAAAACAACTACAATAGTCACATAGTAAGACCCATCGTAACATGATATTTTTTTGAAGTCGAATGTTATTGGGATCAACATAATCAAAGAGAAATGATGATTCTCTCTGTGTCGTCCAAGACTCCTCATTGTAAAGGTAATGAGAGAAGAGATATTGTTGCCCTTCTGGAAACTGTGTTGATGTCGACAGAAAGGGAGACACGACTCCGAGAAGAAAAGGGCTTCGTGAAATCCATGGAGATGAGATCAGGTACTGATAGGTAACATGGACGAAGTCAAGATGTGGTGAGACTCAAGACTTCCCTTGGTTGTGGAATTTTGAAGGAGGATTGGTAGCAACCATAAAAATGTATCTAGTGTTAGGGGGGATGACTAAATATGGAGTTAAACTATGCCAAAGGCTTGACACAGTGGAAAAAATCAGAGATTAGGAGTACATGGATTTTGGGTTACTCGGGGTTTTTGAATGATGTCAGAATGAGAAAAGGAGAGTGGACGGCCCAACCAAGGCCAACATGGGTTGCATTGCCAAGAAAAGAAGGTCATCAGGGGTGATGAAAAAAATTCAAGTAAATGATGGAAACAAAGGATTTTTACAATTACCAAATAAATAAAGAATAATTTGGGATGAGTGTACAAATACATAAATGGGTTGCCCAGTGCGAGATGGCTTGGCCTGTGAGGGCGCAAGTTGTGAAGAGAAATGTTGGAGGGTGGGGGGCCCATGAGTAGGTTTCTATATGCGATAAATGAATGGAGGGAAATCTGCAGATGTGAAAACTGATGGTGGATGAGATGGAGGGATAATGATACTGCGAAGTTGCAGTCAATAGAATATAGATGAGATAACCTGGGAGCCCATTGGGAAAGATAGAAAGATGATGAGAAGAAGTATGTGGCTTATTCTCGAAAGTGCATAAGAGTATGGAGACTCCCATACCTAGGGGATGAAAGCATCATTAGTTTCAAGTTTCCAAGGGGAAATATGAATGGGAAAACTCATGTGGGGGAGAGTGCTACCAGGTGGAAGTACCAAAATGCAGCAGAGGTGATAGTACTGCAGAGCCGAATGTAATGACCCTAAAGGTATAAGTCGAAGGGTGTGACTAGGAGATGCAATTTATTTTCAGAGGGAATAATTACATGCCAGTGTCAAAAATATACTTGAAGGGGCTACTTCATTTGTGATGACCAAGTACGTTCCCACATAAAAACCAAATACCTAACGTGAACAATATCTGATGATAAAAAACATATAACAACTATCTGACAATTTTGAACATAAGCATGAGTACCTGGACGTGACATGAGAAAAATGATCCCCTGGGGCCAAGTTCAGATGATGACCCGAGGAATATGGCTATGTATATGGTAGGACCATGATCCTGTGGTTGAGAATGGATCAGGAAACAAAGGCTCTAGGATTCTGTAACTAAGTGTGGAAGTTTGGAAAAAGGGACTATATATGGCTAGTGGGCCCACAATGCCACCTGATTTGTACCCGTCTCTATATTGTTTTGATGAGAGAATTTGGAGGATATTTGAAGATTACGGGAGCTTGAGTCGATCGATATGGGAGTTTTGAGAGTCAGGTTAGTGGTCCCATCCTCTTGCATAGTGTGAATTGCATAGATTTGAGTTAGGGGGGTACAGATGGTCGTACAAGGGTAGTTTTAGGGGTTAAATGATGACCTAGGTATGAAACAATCAAAGGACACCATGTGAAGTGAGAAAGTGAGTCACAGAGAGCACAAGGGAATCTCATATGTTCAAGGACTGAGGAAGAGACATAATGAATGTTAGTGACATAAGTACCATAAATTGGTGGCAGAGAGGGATCTTGTTGAAATGTTTGGCGTACTGCAACTAGCGTCTGGCGAAACTGAGGTAGAGCTAGGAAATGATGAGTGTAGTGGCCATATTTTGAATAGATGGCACAAGAGAATTTGGTGTGTATCCCTTTACTACCTGTAGTGGAGGACATTATAGTAGTACTAGATGTGCTTGGTGAAGCGGCAAGCGATGTGGTTGCTCGAGGGAGTTAGATCAGATTGTGTAACTCAAGAAGATTAGGACATCGTGGGATGTCCTTCACTTTCGCATAGTGCACAAGGAGGTTGAAATCAGAGAGGAAGTGGAGCTGTGGGCTCTGTCTTCTTCCATATTCCCCCAGTAGTGGCAGTGGTGCTAGCAGTTTGGAGTGAGGGTGGTGTGGTCGGAGCCTATACTAGAACTTTCATCGAGATTCCCTCTGGATGAGGAGGCAAATATGTTTGAGGAACCATCACAGATGGGTGTAGATACCATACAGGGATGGAAAGTACCATGTTGGGAAGGGTAATCATCACGGTTACCTAAAATTATTGAACTCTAGGTGGGGGGTAGAAGAAGGAAATTTGAGTAATGGCTTGAGGGATTTTCTCCCAAACCAGGATTTTCCCCTGGAGAGAGGGGGAATCAGGGATAAGCGGTGCAGTAGGGTTCTCAAGGAATTCTTAAGGTAACATTTCTTCAATTGGTGGAACGTTGAGGTGTGGAGAGGCCTCAATGGGAGGAATGGTGTCTCCGGTGTTGGTTCCATTAGAAGATACGACACACACTTGTGCTTAAGGGTGTATGAGAGTTGGTGCTCCATGGTATGCCCCTGACAAGGATGGGTCCTTGAAAATTCTG
>JASDQU010105566.1:85664-96730 GCA_032191745.1 Picea mariana
ATGATTTTTGTAGCTGTGGAGTATGATGCAGGAGCATCTCTCCATGCCAGCCAGTCAGCCACGTCAGCGCGCACTCATGCAGGGCTGAAAGGGAGGCGCAGCCTCATTTTGAATTGTATTGAATGTAATTTAATGTACTTAGGCTGTTGAGCCAGGAAAGTCATGCCTTTGCGCAGGCATTAGATAGGATCGGCCTTTATTGTAGATTGGTTGAGATCTAGGTCTGATTCTGGACTAGACAGCCCCATTCATTGTAATTAATTAGAGTAGGTAAATTCCTGGAGGGAAGTGTTCGATTGAGCCGCCTCATGTAAAAGAGGTCTGAGATCTCATTTTGCGAATGATGCGTAGAGAGAAGAATAGTTGAAGAGCCAAGGGAGAGCTCAGGAACACCTTGTAAAATATACAGGCATTTGCCATTATTAATACAGAGCAGTTTTTCCTGCATTTTCTGTCATTATATGCATGTCTGTATGGGCGTGTTCATTATAGGTTGCAATTGTGTATTTGCTATCATGTATTTGCAGGGAGTTGGTTTGATTTCAGGTTTGAGAGGTCTTTGAGGGTTCATGCCATGAGGGCGTGACAGAGTGTTGAGACTCTGAATCACAGTGCACAGAGGTGGCACTTTTGAACTCGAAGGAGTCAGACAAAGACGTGCAGAGGGCACAAGCCTTGAAGACAACAACTCATACAGATAATTGTAGATAATTGCAGTTCCCTCTGGGGCAGTTGATAATGGTAGATGAAAATTATGAATGGTGATCTTTGAAATGAGGCAAGGACACCTGTAAGAAGTGTCAATGACCCATAGGCATTGATGGCCTAACAAATTCAGAGGTCTTTGAATGGTGTAAAACAACTACAATAGTCACATAGTAAGACCCATCGTAACATGATAATTTTTTGAAGTCGAATGTTATTGGGATCAACGTAATCATAGATAAATGATGATTCTCTCTGTGTCATCCAAGACTCCTCATTGTAAAGGTAATGAGAGAAGAGATATTGTCGACCTTCTGGAAACTGTGTTGATGTCGACAGAAAGGGAGACACGACTCCGAGAAGAAAAGGGCTTCGTGAAATCCATGGAGATGAGATCAGGTACTGATAGGTAACATGGACGAAGTCAAGATGTGGTGAGACTCAAGACTTCCCTTGGTTGCGAAATTTTGAAGGAGAATTGGTAGCAACCATAAAAATGTATCTAGTGTCAGGGGGGATGACTAAATATGGGGTTAAACTATGCCAAAGGCTTGACAAAGTGGACAAAATCAGAGATTAGGAGTACATGGATTTTGGGATACTCGGGGTTTTTGAATGATGTCAGAATGAGAAAAGGAGAGTGGACACCCCAACCAAGGCCAACATGGGTTGCATTGCCAAGAAAAGAAGGTCATCAGGGGTGATGAAAAAAATTCAAGTAAATGATGGAAACAAAGGATTTTTACAATTACCAAATAAATAAAGAATAATTTGGGATGAGTGTACAAATACATAAACGGGTTTCCTAGTGCGAGATGGCTTGGCCTGTGAGGGCGCAAGTTGTGAAGAGAAATGTTGGAGGGTGGGGGGGCCATGAGTAGGTTTCTATATGCAGTAAATGAATGGAGGGAAATCTGTAGATGTGAAAACTGATGGTGGATGAGATGGAGGTCTAATGATACTGCGAAGGTGCAGTCAATAGAATCCAGATGAGATAACCTGGGAGCCCATTGGGAAAGATAGAAAGATGATGAGAAGAAGTATGTGGCTTATTCTCGGAAGTGCATAAGAGTATGGGGACTCCCATCCCTAGGGGGTGAAAGCATCATTAGTTTCAAGTTTCCAAGGGGAAATATGAATGGGGAAACTCATTTGGGGGAGAGTGCTACCATGTGGAAGTACCAAAATGCAGCAGAGGTGATAGTACTGCAGAGCCGAATGTAATGACCCTAAAGGTATAAGTCGAAGGGTGTGACTGGGAGATGTAATTTATTTTCAGAGGGAATAATTACATGCTAGTGTCAAAAATATACTTGAAGGGGCTACATCATTTGTGATGACCAAGTACCTTCCCACATAAAAACCAAATACCCAACGTGAACAATATCTGATGATAAAAAACATATAACAACTATCTAACAATTTTGAACATAAGCATGCGTACCTGGACGTGACATGAGAAAAATGATCCCCCGGGGCCAAGTTCAGATGTTGACCCGAGGAATATGGCTATGTATATGGTAGGACCATGATCCTGTCGTTGAGAATGGATCAGGAAACAAAGGCTCTGGGATTCTGTAACTAAGTGTGGAAGTTTGGAAAAAGGGACTATATATGGCTAGTGGGCCCACAATGCCACTTGATTTGTACCCATCTCTATATTGATTTGATGAGAGAATTTGAAGGATATTTGGAGATTACGGGAGCTTGAGTCGATCGATATGGGAGTTTTGAGATTCAGGTTAGTGGTCCCATCCTCTTGCATAGTGTGAATTGCGTAGATTTGAGTTAGGGGGGTACAGATGGTCGTACAAGGGTAGTTTTAGGGATTAAATGATGACCTCGGTATGAAACAATCAAAGGACACCATGTGAAGTGAGAAAGTGAGTCACAAAGAGCACAAGGGAATCTCATATGTTTAAGGACTGAGGAAGAGACATAACGAATTTTAGTGACATAAGTACCATAAATTGGTGGCAGAGAGGGCTCTTGTTGAAATGTTTGGCGTACTACAGCTAGCATCTGGCGAAACTGAGGTAGAGATAGGCAATGATGAGTGTAGTGGCCATATTTTGAATAGATGGCACAAGAGAATTTGGTGTGTAGCCCTTTACTGCCTGTAGTGGAGGACGTTGTAGTAGTACTAGATGTGCTTGGTGAAGCGACAAGCGATGTGGTTGCTCGAGGGAGTTAGATCAGATTGTGTAACTCAGGAAGATTAGGACATCGTGGGATGTCCTTCACTTTCGCATAGTGCACAAGGAGGTTGAACTCAGGGAGGAAGTGGAGCTGCGGGATCTTTCTTCTTCTGTCTTCCCCCAGTAGTGGCATCGGTGCTAGCAGTTGGGGGTGAGGGTGGTGTGGTCGGAGCCTATACTATAACTTTCATCGAGATTCCCTCTGGATGAAGAGGCAAATATGTTTGAGGAACCATCACAGATGGGTGTAGATACCATACAGGGATGGAAAGTACCATGTTGGGAAGGGTAATCGTCGTGGTTACCTGAAATTATTGAACTCTAGGTGGGGGGTAGAAGAAGGAAATTTGAGTAATGGCTTGAGGGATTTTCTCCCAAACCAGGATTTTCCCTGGAGGGAGGGGGAATCGGGGATAAGCGGCGCAATAGGGTTCTCAAGGAATTCTTGAGGTAACATTTCTTCAATTGGTGGAACGTTGAGGTGTGGAGAGGCCTCAATGGGAGGAATGGTGTCTCCGGTGTTGGTTCCATTAGAAGATACGACACACACTTGTGCTTAAGGGTGTATGAGAGTTGGTGCTCCATGGTATGCCCCTGACAAGGATGGGTCCTTGAAAATTCTGGGGGTCTTGTCAATGAGTGAATAATCATTTGAGCTAGTACGGACAAGAGGCAATATGTTATCGATGTTGGCGTAGTGGTTACGTTCATAATGTGTAAGTTGGTCAATGGTGACGATTTTCCCATTGTGGGGGAACATCATCATTCGAAACACATAGGAGGCCACTACCTTCATAGTCTACATGTAGCTACGTCCAAACAAGATATTGTAATCGAGAGGGGCATCAATAACTTCAATGTCGATGAGGATGGTTTTTCCCCAAGTTCGATAGGAACATTTTGGAAGAGCCCTTCAGAGGAGCATGGTCTACCATCATAGGATCTTAAGGTGATGGCGGATGGTACTAGCTCAGGGGAGCCAAGTTTCTTCCATACAATTTTGGACATGATGCATGTGGATGCACCTTCATCAATGATACATCGATGAACTTTGATGTTCCAAATCTTTACTGGTATCTGGAAAGCTACCAGAGTGGGGAGGCATGGTTCTCCACTATATAGATCAAATGTGATGAGTCTAGTATCAGTTGGGTCAACTTCCCGCAAGGCGGAAAGTAAAGATTTTCGCTGAGTTGGATAGGTTTGGAGGACCTCTAATGCAAACATGGCTACAGGAGACTATACTAAGTCATCAACCAGACTATAATTGTGTGCTTCCCTAGCCTAAGGGTTATTGACATTTCATCGCAATGGAATGCGAGGTATATGAATGGTAGGTTCAGTATTAGGGCATGGAATCATCAAGGGTTTTCCGGCTATAGCTGGAGCCATTTCTGAGTTGGTTGGATTATATTCAATGGGTGTGCCGTATTGACGACAACGCGTTTGCAAAAGAATATCTTCTTCACTAATGAGGAGGATATTGCAATCAACCAGATTTCTACGGTGGATGGGCCCCCAGTTTTGATACTGCCCCTTTTGTGTTGGGGAAGGGTGTACCTCCTATTGGGTATTCATCACACCTTGGTATGGAATAGGGTTTTTCAACATGGCTGGGGGTGGTTGTTGCAAGTATTATTGTGGAGCCTGCTGAGGGGCAGGCGACGCTAGAGGACGTGGTGCGTTCATGGATTCTTTCATCTGTTTGAAGTCAGAAATTTGGGGGAAATGGTGAGTATAATGTACATACTCACCACAAAGAGCAGAAGGGAATTTTGTCCTGAGATTGTTGTTGTGGTTCTTCCCTTGGAATTTTTTGTTATTTTCCCCTTGGGGGTTCTAGTTTCCTTGATTTTGGTTGGCCCTAGTGGGTTGGTTTTTTTGGGAGTTATTTCCTCTTGGTCCTGGGTTATTATTGTTTCATTTTTTTCCTTTATTCTTGCAATTATTCGAATGATGGGCCGGATTTGTCGTATTCAACTGCTCAAAAGTATGAAGCTATTGAATGGGATACGGTTCAACAAATTTAATGCCGACATGTGGTTGTCTATGTGGAGTAGCAATTGGCTATGGAGGACTAGGAAATGGAAAGTACAGATTGTTTTGTGGAAACGATCCATAGGGCACATAGGAAGGTGAAGCGCTTTCACTAGTGCCCAGGTTATATGCTGAGTTAGAAGTTGAACCCAAACTTGGTTGAGAGGTCAGACGCATCATGGGTGTCGACGAGGGTCCACTCATGGGTGGGGGGGGGAGAAAGAGGATAAGGATGTTGGTAAGGGGGTGGAGGGTAATAATATGGCCCTCCATATGGTTGCGGATATTTAGGTGCACCATACATGGGTGGTGGTTGGATATAAGGGTTGTGATGTGTTGTGGTACTAGTCAACCCATCCACAGTGTGGGACATCCCAGGTTTGTCCTGGCCAAATGATACGGGTCTGAGTGTATCAGGTAACACTGTGTATTAGTAACATGACTAAACATAGACAAGGTTGAATTGTTGGGCCTTTCTAATGGCTTCCTCTTCTCACTGAGGAAAAGTGGATGCTACATCTTTGGCAAGTATAGAGACGAGTGATTTTAGAAACCAATCGAGGCATTGTTCTTTGGTGGTTTTTACTTTACAAAAACTACATCATCGGTGCCATTCATGGATGTGGTCAGAAATATTCATAGCTAAGGTTTTTTTTCACTTGGAGACCAATTCTAAACTAGTGTTGTGACAAACTGGTAGTTGAAAAAAGGCCAAAAAGGCTTTGGCCAAGGATTCAAAAGTCACATGGGACCCTGATTTTTCGTCCACATACCATTTGGCTTATGGACCAGTGAGTGTTCTTTGAAATAACTTTAAGCAGATGGAATCATCCATGATGTTGTTTGAAAAGAACCATAAGTGGAAGGTCATAACATGGTTGACGGGATCTTCCCTTGGTTTTTCTTCAAATTTTGGAATATCTGAAGGTAGTTTGGTTGGCATATTGGGCGATGTGGGGTCATGTAGGGTGGGATCATTTGTGAGTTTGGTCAAATCAGGAATGTTGAGAGACTCCAAGTATGGCATAGGGGGATTTGGTGTAGGATTAGTTACAGCCATTATATGAGCAGGTAGTGGACCTGACCCTTACGAGGGATTTGGTGGGGTTGTACTTCTCCCTTGAGAAGAAGTTTTCCCCCCGCCTCCTTGTAAAGGATAACTAGTGGATGGATGGGCTTGGGAATTGGACCCAAGCAAGGTGGAACCAAGTAAAATTGATCCCAAAATAGTACCACTCATGGGGGTGTGATATGATTGAGTCGATGAGTTGGCAAGACTAGGAACTCCTCCCAGGATAGGAGGGAGGTTTTGCAAGCATCTAGAACGATGAGGATTATGTGGGTCCCATATGATGTCCAACTAGAAAAGTGAATGTGTACAAATGGTGATGAGAGAAATAAATGAAGAAGATATTTGTATAATTTTGGACCTTCACAAGATAATATAACTTGCAATTGCATGTAATCAAATGAGCATCATACATAAATCAATTGTAAATACGAAAACATCTAGGTAGGTGGATTTTGTTCGCGTGGGGGAAAAATAAAACAAATGCTCGTGTCCTAAAAGACGTATCGTCCTTCTTCTCAAAATAGCACTAGACCTTACAAGAGCACTCTAGAGTGGGGTCTAAATCTACCGGAAGAGGAACTAGTGAAGGATGAAATAATCAGTTATAATGAGGGGTAGAGGGTGCATATCCCGAAAGAGCTGGCGATATTTCCCAATAGCCACACAAAATCCAATCAAGGTGAAATTGTAGCCCAAAATTTCCACCTAGGTAGATGTCCTAAATTTGGTCACTAGGTACCTCGGTCAATAGTGAGACATTTAGATTTTCAGCCTCAAAAATGGGCCACAGGCTGGATCCCTTCCGACAGTTGGGTGACTCAAGGGGGGACGCACAGAAGAACCAGACCTCAACCTTCAACCCTTCATGGGTATCTCCCTTCCTTATGGTGTAGGAACACTTGACTTGGAGGATTTGAAAGCTCCCTATTTGTCAACTTCTAATGTTTGAAAATGTGAGAACCAAATAATGAGGGGTTATTTGGATTCCTACCCCCGAGATACTACCTAGAATAAAAAAATTCTCTTGGCACCTCCTGTGGAGGAAAACTTAGTGAGTTTTTAGAAAAAAAATAGATGTGGTGGGTTGAGAGATTGGGGTTGTGAACCAATCTCGTTTGAATTAAGTGGGTGTGGATAATTTCTCAAGAAATAGTGGGACGTTTCAGAATTCCTTTGGAGAAAACCTAGTTCAACCTTCACAATTCAAGATGGAAATTATATAAGTGAGGAGTGGCTTTGTGTGTGAGAAAGTGAAAAATAGTGTGCCAAATTTTAAATGCTAAAAACTATTGGCATGTTTACAGACAGAGGCAGAGTATGTGTGTTTGTCATTGATGGCGATGTCATTGATGGAGAAGACATCATGATCATTAGCGCAGCGATAATGGCATGACAATGGCAAGATCAATAGTGAAGAACAATAGTAATTGCTGGATCCCATTCAAAATTCCCGATGACCGTCAAATCTGAATTCAGATAGGAGGAGCGTACAATAGAAGAAAATAGATCTCAGGCATCAAATCTGAGCTCGAAGACCGACCATCGTTGGATCCATAAGAAGGAGCACGGTATTCACGTGCAAGATGAA
Organism: Picea mariana; assembly: GCA_032191745.1. Lineage (NCBI taxonomy): Eukaryota > Viridiplantae > Streptophyta > Pinopsida > Pinales > Pinaceae > Picea > Picea mariana. The sequence continues at coordinate 93,265 of JASDQU010105566.1, forward strand.
GCGAGCCTACAAAATCATGAAAGCAGGAGGACCGTCCATATTCAAGAAGGACACGTGGCAAGCGACTAGAATTTCATTGACCTGCACATTGGATGAGTCAACGGAACATGGTGTGGGAACTTGGGATATGTGAAATCCCAAGAATTGATCTGGACCTTTGGATCGAGGTATGTTTTGGAACGTTGGATGTAGAGGGCACATGGCAAGAGATTGGCATTTTGCTGACTACAAAGTCAAATAAAAGAGGTGCTCTATCCTATGAAATTGCGAAATGAGAAACCACGACTTAATCTGAGTCATTGATCAAAGGGAGATCATGGACCATTGATCAGGCATGACGAAGGCCTGTGAAGTTGTGAAATCGTGATAAGGTCTTAACCGTTGATTCAAGAGGGACATGTGGCGAGGGATTAACTTTTCGCTGACTGGAAAGTCAAAGGAAGGAAATGCTCTAACCTTGCAACTCCCGATATGTGAAATTGCAATAAGGTCTGGCCCGTGGTCATAGACAAGGTCACATCATCGAAGGCTTAAGGGAAGGAGCTAATTGCTAATATCCATTTTAGGGATTGAAACTTGGAGTGTCGAGACCCTTCGTCACAGGAATCGTGATATGCGAGATCACGAAAAGATCTGGACTGTCGAATCATCAAGATTGTGGACCGTTGATCTGACTCCATTTCGGAGTTTCGAATACCAAGATTTGGAGGTGTCAAGGACACTTGTGACAAGAAGGATGAAACACAAAATCCTGAAGCACCTTTTGGCACAACGTGTAGTCACTGTCAGTGGTCACATGAGAGGGAGGAGCTAATGGAGCTAAGCTCCATTTCGGGGATCCCAACTTGGAGCGTCGAGACCCTTTGACACAGGATTTCCGAAATGAGAAATGTGAAAGGCATATTGATTAGGAAAATGGTCACAGCCAGTGGGCATATGGGATAAATGCAAGACCATGTGGATTTAATCCAATGGTTATGGTTATTTGAGCATCTGATCGAAGGGCTACTGTTGATCTTTACGATTAACTATTCAGTTACGATTCAGTTAGTAGAACCGAATCATGGTTCTTGGATGGTTGGCAATTGAGTGGTTGAAGCATTGTTGGCCTAGGTATTTGAGGTGTAACTGAAGTTGTGTGAAGTGCATAAGAGAAAGATAGAGTGACTGTGAATTGTTGGTTGTTCTGAATGAAAAATGAGTTGAACTGTAAGAAAGGGAAAATTACAGTATGCGCAGTGTGAGACCGACAATATGTGTAGTGTGAGATAAAACTCAGAGATGAGTAACATATGTTGAATAGATAGAAGCAAGAGAAGAATTGTAGAACAACTTGAAGCAGAGCAGAATTGCAGAAAAGATAGAAGCATAGAAGAATTGCAAGACAAAAGAGAAGTGATAAGAATTGAAACACTTGTGTTGTTGGTTATTTAATCATTTTACTTATAATCAGGGAGGTAGGGTGGTGCTAGGGAGGACTGTGGTCCTCTGATATTTGAGTTGGTTCTTGAATATTGGGAGTTGTAGCTTCCATCTTGATCTAAAAATAGAAGGCTGACTTGTTATGCTATGCAAGCACCCCTACTTCATTAAAATAAACTTTACAGGACCTTGCTTCATGTGTATAAATATGCAAGATAAACTTATGTGTTAAGTTCATGTNGTTAAATATGTACTTTAAACAAATACACAGCAACACAACTTGCAGCAAATAAACCATCAAACTCAGAACAATCACAACATGATAAAGGAGTTCACCCCCCCTCCGGGCTACATCTCCTTGAGCCTCCATCAATGGACTTGTCTCTCTGGGATTAATTTGTCAAAAGTTCTTTTACAAGCTGCTGCTCAACTCCAATGGAAAAACAGACTATACCATTGAGATCAAAACACATAAAAACCCCAAACATGACTAATACAACTCTGAACACGGATCATGGCTCATCCGGGCATGACCTCTTCTACATGTGGCCATAAGCTTCCCTGAGCTTCTCTTTGGAAAAAACACCTGTAAAAGTCCTCAAAAGCCTCTGAAACCTGTCCCAATGTGTTCAAAGCATAAAAATTATCCAAAAATGATTATTCAATCACAGAAAACAAGCATAGGCTCACCAAACCATGTCCTCGATCAATGAGGGATTCAAGCTCCCTAGAGCTTGCTGAAACTTCAATGGCTAAAAACCTGCAAAATAAGTTTTCAAATGGCCTTGATAACAGTTCCAATGGATTCAGAACGTCCAAAAACCCCTAGCTGGGCTTTTACGGCACCTCAATCGGCCAAAAGATGAGGAAGATAGGCCTCCTGCCATTTTCCTCCTTTAAGCTTGCTGAAACTAGTTCACCAAAATGCACCCTTTCCAAGTGAACCTAGCACACACGCCATTTAAGGCGTAAAAACCCAGCACCGGGTGCAACCGCGCCAATGGTGCAAACCGTAGAACGGTTAGGACCCCTCCAGCCCCCAACTGCCTAGCACTAAGGCACATGGGTCATACGACCTCGGGCTTTGGCAAAAAGTGTTAACCGTTACAAAAACCGTTTGAAACCGGCCCCCGCGCTCCTAGACGAGGTCACATGGCACAAGGCCAAACCGTGGCTTAACAAATCCCACGCGCCATTTTTGAAACCCGCGCGCCATATACACAATGGTATATGTGTTAACCTCACGCACAAACATGTGAATATGGTCATATAAACGTTGGGTTATGTTTTATAAACCTGCGCCATTTAATTTAACACACACGGTTATATGTGTTATAACGGAACCACAGGTCAGGGATAAGCCCCGGCCCAACCCCTTTTACGTTTAATACAACAATCAAGTTCAAATAATATTAAAACCATGTATCAAATAAGAACCAACTTGTGGTCTAACAGTCGTGCGGCCATGCAAAGTCGTTGTGTATTGTGGGAGGTCCGGGGGTCGAACCCCGCGGACTCCACCATACCTTTTACACATCAATTAATAACCAACCAACGATGGACACGTGGTGCCCATGCATTGGGCCACGTGTCCCCATACCATTCCCCAATAATCGGACACGTGTCAGCTCCTGACTCGCCCTCTGCCAATCAGCCAGTATCTTCCATGTCACCCCTGACACATCATCGTATGGCCTGTACGACCCTGCCACGTCAGACTGTAGGAACTGTATGGACTGTATGGATAGGTACAGTCAGCATCCAATTTTTTGCTTGTTTGACTTGACAAACAGATCGCTATATCTCTCACTCCCAATGTCCATTTGAGATGAAACAAGTTGTGTTGGGTTCACAACGATGAGGCCTATGCTCGCGTTCGTTTTGAGGCAATTCTGAGAATGTTGATTTTTGAGCTAAAATTTGACCCCTGGTCCAGATTTTGATCACATCTAGTTGTGGCTATAAAACAGGGTGGTAGGGTGGTTCTTGGGAAATAAAAAGTTTTCTGTATGCAAGTTGGTGCTTATGTAAGTGGAAGTAGGTG
>JASDQU010105566.1:126964-141347 GCA_032191745.1 Picea mariana
TCTGAAGCAATTGAAAAATTCAAAGTGTTTAAGGCTCTAACTGAGAATCAAACAGGAAAAATATTGAAAGTAGTAAGGTCTGATAGAGCAGGAGAATTTAGCTCATGGAACTTCAAAGAGTTTTGTGATAAACATGGAATCAAAAGAGAGTACACAATTCCAAGGACTCCACGGAAAAATGGAGTTGTTGAGAGGCAGAATAGATCAGTACAGCAAATGGCAAGATCAATGATGAGTGAAAGGAACATACCTTAGACATATTGGGTGGAAGCAATTCATACATCTGTTCATATCCTTAACAAATCACATCTCAGACCACACAGTGACAAGACTCCTTATGAACTATGGTTTGGAAGACCTGCTTCAATCAAGCATTTTAAAGTCTTTGGGAGTAAATGTTATATTAAGAATAATGATGAAAATATTAGCAAATATGATCACAGGGCCGATGAAGGTATCTTCTTTGGTTATGATACAAACAATAAAGGGTACAGATGTTACAATAAGAGGCTGCATAAACTAGTTGATTATATAGACATAAAAGTTGATGAAGAAATCCCGGTCAGAAATGTAAGCAATTTTGAACCAAGCATAGAAGATATAGTTGAAGATGAAGATGAACAGGTACAAGGATCACAAAGAAAAGAATCTGAATCAGATGAAGATACAAATACTCAAGCTGACATTATCCAGCAGAAAGAAACAAACTCACCTCTCAGAATTGTTAGAAAGAATCATCTTGAAAATCAGATAATTGGATATATAAATAAAGGAGTTTAGACAAGAAGGAAATTGATTAAAGACTCAAAACAATCTCATGTTGCCTTTTAATCTATGACTGAACCTAAAAATTTCGATGAAGCCAACCAACATGATGATTGGATTAGAGATATGAATGAAGATCTTGATTAGAGTGAGAAGAGAAATACTTAGGAGCTTGTTCCTAGTCCTAAAGACAAGAATGTAATAGGTTCCAAGTGGGTGTTCAAAAATAAAATGAATGAAAAAGGACAAGTTGTTAGAAATAAAGCCATCTGTAAAGGGTATGCACAAGTTGAAGTTTAGGACTTTGATGAAAATTTTGCACCAATGTAAAGATTGGAAGCCATCAGAATGTTTCTTGCATATTCATGTCATAAGAACTTTAAAGTGTATCAGATGGATGTTAAATCAACATTTCTTAATGGATATCTAGAGGAAGAAGTATATATGGAGCAACCTGAAGGATGCTCATTGACAAATAACCTTGATTATGTCTACAAGCTGAAGAAGGCTTTATATGGACTGAAACAAGCACCACGAGCTTGGTATTATAGACTGGACAAATTTTTACAAGACAAAGGTTTCAAGAAAGGTATTGTTGATAGCAATATCTGCATAAAAACTGAAGGTGATGATTTACTAGTTGTTTTGATATATGTAGATGACATTATTTTTTGTTGTAATAATGATTCCTCTGTTTAGTGGTTTTCTAACTCTATGAAAACAAAGTTTGAGATGTCCATGATAGGAGAATTGTCATATTTTCTTGGCTTACAAGTAAAACAGAGTTCTACAGGAATTTTTATCTCTCAAGAAAAATATTTGAAAGAGACGTTGAAGAAATTTCAGATGGAATATTCTTCTCCTCTTAGTACACCTATGGTGGTTGGTTGCAAGCTCAGTAAAGATGACATTTCACCCAATGTTGATCAAAGGACATACCGATCAATGATAGGTAGTCTTCTGTACATCACAACATCTCGTCCTGATATAATGCAAGCTGTTGGAATGGTAGGTCGTTATCAATCACCTCCTAAACAATGTCACTTGGTAGATGTCACAAGGATATTCAAATACTCGAAGGGAACAATGACTTATGGTCTATGGTATCCCAGAAATCATAATTTTAAGTTAACTGCATATTGGGTAAATTGTGTGGATGAGAGAAAGAGCACCAGTGGAGGTGCCTTCTTCCTGGGTGACTCATTGGTAGCATGGATTAGTAAGAAGTAGGGATCTATTTCCTTATCAACTACAGAAGTAGAGTAAATTGTTGTTGCTACTTGCTGCACTCAGATTTTGTGGATTCATTGTGATAACACTAGTGCCATTAGTTTCTGAACAGATGTTGAATAGATAGAAGCAAGAGAAGAATTGTAGAACAGCTTGAAGCAGAGCAGAATTGCAGAACAGATATAAGCATAGAATAATTGCACGACAGAAGAGAAGTGGTAAGAATTGAAACACTTTCATTGTTGGTTATTCAATCATTTTACTTATGATCAGGGAGGTAGGGTGGTGCTAGGGAGGACTGTGGTCCTCTGATATTCGAGTTGGTGCTTGAATATTGGGATTTGTAGCTTCCATCTAGTTGTGGCTAGAAAACAGGGTGGCAGGGTGGTGCTTAGGAAAATACAGAGTTTTTTGTATGCAAGTTGGTGCTTATATAATTGGAAGTAGGTGCTTCCATTTAGTCGGTGCTGGAACACTCAGGGAGTTGGTGCTTCCATTCAGTCGGTGATGGAACACTCAGAGAGTTGGCGCTTCCTTCTAGTCGGTGTTAGAGAAACCAGAGAGTTGGTGCTCTCAACAAGTTGGAGCTTGTAAAACAGAGGTAGTAGCCTCACTTTGAGTTGGTGCTCAAACATAGATGATGTACAGAACTTAAAATATTGCCTATCATTTCGAAGAAGAAGAGGTTTTCTCCCTTTATGGGTTTCCTCGTGAAAATCTGTCTCTGTGTATATCTTATGTGTGATTGATGATCATTATTTATGTTGTTCATATGATTTATAATATTGATGGTCACTTGATGAAAGATTAAAAATGGTTTAATAGACTTAAAATTGTTTAAGCACAATAAAAATTGATTCACCCCCCCTCTCAGTTGTCTTAGTAATTTCAACAAAAACATAGTCGGTAGACACATCACTCTCCAAGAGAAGAGTGGGATCAACTTAATATTGCATCGACATGACCACTTTGGTAGACTCAACACTCTCTAAGAGAAGAGTGGGATCATCTAAATATTGCATCAGTGTGACCACTTTGGTAGACTCGACACTCTCCAAGAGAAGAGTGGGATCAACCAAATATTGCATCGGCATGACCACTTTGGTAGAGTCGACACTCTCCAAGAGAAGAGTGGGATCAACCGAATATTGCATCAGTGTGACCACTTTCTCAACCACTAGCTGAATTGGTTGTGAGACAACATGGTCTAAAGGCGCATCACCCCCCAAAAGGGAAGTGGGATCGGCTAAAGATTGCATCAACAGGAACACTTTCTCAACCACTAGCTGAATAGGTTCTGAGGAAACCTCATAAGAATTAGAATTAGAAGATCTTACAAACAGGGACCACAATATTCATACCTCTGGAAGGCCAGGGCATAAATGAGTAAGGTGATCTCCCTTGCAAATATTACAAGGGAACTTAGGCTTAAGTCCTATCCATATATGTTTCTCAATAGAATCAATGCCCCCAGCATCACTAGCAGTGGTTGGTTTCATATCTCCAACATGATCTGCAGAGGTTGGTTATGGGTCGATAACATGAATCACAGAGGCTACAAACCTATTAATAGTTTTTAGCACTCTGTAAATTTGTTCGGATGATTAAAAAAAACAACAGAGGTAACCTAAAAACCAACTTTAGGTTGGATTCTGACCCTTCCAACCAGAGAGTACTCTCTCAAACATGTAAAGACTGAAAATACTCAAAAATGATTTGGAGATGAGCATACAGAGGTCATATTCTGCAATAGGATAGGTTTTTTTAGGTTTTTAAAAGGGTTGGTAGGAAAAAGAAGAGGAAGAAAACATTGGGAAATGGGGTCAAATCCTGAGATATACTATCAATATTAATATAGCTATTATACTACTGAGGGAATGGAGGCAAAGTAAACATATCCTTTGGCAAAAAATAGTATTCAAATGATGGTAAGATAGAAAAGAGAAAAGCCCATTACAAATGAGAGCATCAAAGAAAGATGAATTCTCAATTGTAACTTTAGAAGAAATAACATAAGGCTGACTACAATGAACAGAGCACTTAATAGAGAGGGAATGTTGGACCTGTAATCATTAAACACAACAACTGCATTAACCATATGAAAGGAGCATCTATCAAGGATGAATTGTAATCATGTACTCTTAGTTATTCTTAGAAGAAATAAAAAAAATGGAATGAATGTGAACTAGAGGAAAACACACTAAAGAATACACCGTAATGAATCTCAGCTTTCAGAGAGCATTGTACTACTATATTAATTTATAAGGACATTCTGAGAAATTTACACACAGTCCCTTCGCCTTCCTAGTTGAAAGTCCCCCCTTTGTCTACTATTTTACAATGAAATATATAGCACTAAAGTATTCTTTCCATATCACAACTTCAAACTCCAACCCCTTTCCCAAAATAGAAACAATTACAAATAGAACATGACACGTTTTAACCGATCTCCTGTTTTTTAGGAGAAACAATAGGCTTCAAAACGCCACTTGTAATTCTCAAACCGTAATAGTTGTGTAAAATATGAGAACGATTTTTGTAGATAAGCTCGTTTTGAAGAAAAACCTCTCCTGATTTCTTGAAATTCATCTCCAACTAGCCGAAATATGTGTCCCAAAAACATGTCTCGAATAGGAAATCATAACTGAAAAATATGGCTCCAAGACTCCTTCAAATGTCCCAATCCATGACACTTGTGTGAAAAAAGAACAAGGTTAATGTTCTAGGGTCCGTTCTTGAAAATAACCTCCTTTAAATTTTGAAAAATCATTTTGTTTCATCTGTAAATCGTCCAGTAAGTCTCAACCGCTGCGGAAACTGACTTTCACATCCTCTTTGAAATGTCACTTGTGCTTTTTTTAAATCTAATTTTATTTATCCATATTCTCCTAAAATATTTTGGAATAATATACTTGAATAAAAATAATTCTCAAATATTTTTTATCCTGTAAAATTAAATTTCCATAATTTAATTCATGCCCGCGGTTTTGAAAAACTATTTATTGCTTGCTTCCCATGGTTTTGAAAACCATGTCTTCTTTTGCCCAATTTACCATTTCACTGTGAAAACTATTTACCGGTTTGTTTCCCATGGTTTTGAAAACCATGTCTTGGAAACCATCTTGGTAAACTATGAAATTATCCCTTGATCTTCCCCTTTTACTTATGTAAAAACCTTGGATAAATAATTGTCCAAATCTTCATTTTCTTCGTTATGATTCTTTTCCATAGAAATAAACATTAATTTCTTTTCTCTGTAAAATTTAAATTTTACCTCTGTAAAATATTTTCACCATGAGGAAGAATTTTATTTATTGGAAATTCCATGATTATTGTTGAAACACACTCGTGGAAAATATGTCGCACATAAACCATACAATAAATGGTTGCAATATTATTTCGGGCTTGGGAGGAGTGGTCTTACTCCACACCACTCTTACCCCCGAAATGCATCATTTAAGGACACATACTCCAACTTAAAACCCGGTGGTTTGGATTTTGTTCCACCTTAAAAAATTAACCCCCGTTTACTTTCAACCCCCGAAATGTATATGCACCCTCCATCCACCCTTTGACTTTTCAATATTAAAAATTGAGATTCGTGCCCATGATTTGATCATTAGGTCATGAATTAAATATTGGATTAAACATTAATATAAATATTTTAATACAAAATTATTTATATTATTAATAATAAACCCTTTTCCATTTTTTTAAGGACTTTGGGCATATGAGGCTCATCACATGACTTTGTGGATAGGATCAAGGAGCTTAATCTTAATAAAAGGAATATTTTTAATTTTCAACGAGAATATAATAAAAGGATAAAAACAAATGAAGTGATGGAACCAAGGGATTTAGATAAGCATTAAGGCTAGATATAGATTTGGGATATTTGCCAATTTTGACTCATGGAGGACATGACTATTTTGGATGATTATTTGAGTGAAGGATTTAGGTGATGGGAGCTTGACGGAGCCGGTGAAAAAGTTTTAAAATATGAGAGGAAAGATAACACAAGGACAAGATGATTTGGAAAAATTAATACAAATTAGCATGTGACAACATTGGCTCCAATGGGGATGTTATCCTCCCAGTGAGGTAGAAAATAACTCGTAGACTCGGTGCTTGATCCATTGGGCTGCTCCCAAAAAATGTATGTATCCTGCTCTGACTTGTCACCAGTATCCATTGAAACCCCAAGTTTGTACATTGCTCTCAATTGAAAATTGAACGCTAAATACACTACTACAATCTGAATGTACACACTGTTGAAAACCCAAACTGAAAATTGCTTGACCAACAAGCTTATTAAACACTCCTATCTACTCTAAAAATGCTGAAATGAATACTTAATCAAGTGATGCTAAAGTGCCAATGCAACCAATCAAACAATTGGCTTCCCAATTGTCCTCTGCTCACATTTTTCTTAAGTAGGCAGACAAATTTAAAAGATGGCAGCTGAAAACAAAAATTGAATCCAAAATCTGAGCTTATGAATGAAACAAATTCCTCTTTCACTAATGATTGTAATAGGATGGCCAAAATATCTTGAAAACCATGAAAAAACATTTCTTCTTGATGAAAACAGAAAGACAAGCCTCTTTCATAAGTGTTTGTTGTTCTTCCTCTATTTCTTTAATTCTGAGAACATTTTAAAATGAAATGGAAGCAATATGTTTGTCTACTCTTCTATGGATATCAACAAAAACATTCATACATTCTTGAACATCTTAAAATATGACAGCCATATTGTGTGCATCAAGGCTATCTTCTTGTTCATCAAATAATTCTGATTTGGTTTTATTAACCTTCTGGAAATTTGCTTGAGGATTGTCATTTTGAATTTCAAATGAATGAATGGAAATAAGTTATTTCTCATAATCTTATTGCAAATGTGAAAATATAACAACATGAACTATTTCACAGTCTAGAGTTCCCATGGATGCATTTTCAAAACCATGATTTTCAAAGGAATCAAATAAAAAAATTGCCTCTTCATTATTTTTTTGTATTTCTAATTAAAAAGTGGCATACACTATTTTGTTTATTTCTTGACACTCTATGTAATTTGTTGGTTCACTTCTTGAGGTCTCCATAGATGCAGTTTTAGAACCCTCATCCATGTCTAGGCCAATTAGAATTTGAACAACCACATCATTCACAGGGGAAGAAAGACAACTTTGAAACACTTTGTCTTGCTGGAAATCTTGTTGAATATCTTCATCAAGTTCAGGAGAAGGAAAATGATTTTTAGCAACAATTTCTTGATAAGATTCATCTTCAGCCAAAGGAGGGGATACTATTTGTTGTTAGGATGAATATTCATAAAGGGATTCTATGATTTCATCATTCATACGCTCTTCATTACCAAAAACATTTTCAAGTTACTTAATGAAATGTTCACAAAATTCACAAAAATATTCAAACACCAAGAATAAAGGATTAGATTCTCCACAATGCTTAAAGAATGTTATGTGGAAATCCTTAAGAGAGTATAAGCTACCTAGTTTTAAACCTTCATACCATAATCTTGCTTTCCCCTCTAGATTATCCATAAACATTTTCATGAAACAATCCTCATGAAATTCAACCCTCAGCTTACATATGTGCATGTGAAATCTAATCAAGTGCAAGGAAGCATTATTTCCTTTCCCATCTTTGAATTTAGGAAAATATTTTTGTCAATCTATGTGAGGAATACGATTTGGAAAGCCAGGAATATGAGAGTGATTCATTGGATCATACCTTGCAGATATATGATCCATCTTGAAGCAGTGGAGTCATCAATAAAATCTTTAGGCTACTGAGTCTTTGGACAATGGAGTCGCCATGAAAATTTTGAATTCTAGATTCTTGAAAATGGAGTCGCCAAGTGAATGATGTACAACCTTTCTGTGTCTGAACACTTTTCACCATCAATACTCAGAACTGAACTTTGTCGTTTATCCCAGGGAAGATATCACCTTCTCTCCCCGACAACGGTGCCAAAATGTTAGCACTTTGTAAATTTGTTCAGCTGATAAAACAAATGATAGAGGTAACCTACAAACCAACTTTTGGTTGGATTCTAACCCTTCCAACTAGAGAGGGCTCTCTCAAACATGTTGTTAGCACCATGATTTTCATAGCTAAGGTTAGAGGTTTTTTAACAATTTACAAAGCCATGCATGTTAGCACCCATATTGTTTTTATGCCTGGCATCATCTAACATCTCCAAGGGTCAGTTTCAAAAGGAATCTTATCATTTATTATTTCCATTTCCATTTTCAACTGCGCACTGCAAAATTTTCTACGCACTGTGCAGAGCACTTCACCACGCAAAAGATTTTGTCGCACAATGGATTTCATCGCGTAGTGGATTCCATCGCGCAGTGGATTTCATCATGCAGTGGATTTCTTCGCGCAGTGGATGTTGTCTCATAGAGGATTTCATCGCACAGTGGATTTCATCACACAAAGGATGCTTTCGCACAGAGGTTTTTTCTACGCACAAGCTACAGGTCGCGCTATGCAAATGACTGGTTTAGTGGTCAGCTTCAAGACCACTTTCTGACCAACTAGAGAGGAATTTTGAAAATAACCAAGAGGTTTTGTTGAGGACAGACCAAATAATAAAAAGCTCTCTCATATTTTAAAAACGTTTCATATTTTGGGAGATTCAAAGGAATCTTTGAGCCCTATTTTTTCAGTTTTCATGATTTCTTGTCCGAGACATGTTTTTGCAACACGTATTCCATCCAGCTGGATATGCATTTCAAGAAACCGAGAGAGGTTTTTATTTATAACGATATTTAATACAAACACGTTTCGAAAAATAGTTTTTTATTAATGAGATATGATTTCATATTTAACGCTTGTTTTCCTAGTTTGTTGCGCAATCCGCTGGGTTTTTGTTGTAGGTTACTATTGCATAGAAGACTTGTTGTGCAGGGGTGACAGAGTGTCTAGCAATTAAAATGATGACTTATCACAACCATATGGCCTAATTTTTATTATGATCAATTATTGTAAAGAATATTTCGGTTACGATTACGATTTGGCAAAGTTGGGTTTTCTATTTTTAGTAAATCCGTTGAAGTTATTGTTCTCTTTCAAAGAAATCAGATCCATGATTCTAAGAGAGAGTAGTTCAACCCTAGCAGCCAAGGGTGACATTATTTTTCTATATATGGGGATCATTTTCATGTAAAAGGGGTTGGTTGGAAAAAATAGTGTAGACAATGACTATTGAATGTAGCTTTGAGTTCGATCGAAATTTAATGCAAAGGTCCTGAAGCTTTGACGAAAAGATTACAATTGTAGCAGTTGGATGTATTGTTTCCTTTTATTTGCATGCGTACTTCATGTATTCTTTAATTCATATCTATTTTCTGTATGAATCAGAACGTAATTTCAAATCTAGGATTCACTGTGCAGTGCTCTAGATTCGCGCCATTTAGACAAACTATGTTTCCTCTAAGTTAACTTTGAATTCATCCTCAACGGTGCTCCAAGTTGCTTCATGTGTTTTTTCCCCTTGCCACATACAATGATTTTTAACTGAATATTGTTGCCTACTTAGCCTTTATCCTCTCAAGTTCAGTCACTAATTCATTTGTTTCTATCGTTTTCTTAAATTGACTCCATTTCCCAATGGTAATTTTTCCCTTTCCTGTCTTACCATCCCTTTAAAACAAAAATAAATGTTTTCTATTGCAGAATCTAACCTCTGTGCATTTATTGATGAAATATTTGAGTTGTTACCAGTCATTAGACATATGAGAGAGCCCTCTCTAGTTGTATAGGTCAGAATACAATCTAAAGTTGGTTGAAACAATTACCTCGGGGATTTATTTGATACAGCCAAAAGAAATTACTGAGTGATAACATTTTGGCATCGTTGCTCGAGATGGAATTGAATGAAACTTTCCCTGGGAAGAATGACATTGTTGCAGTTCTAAGGTATAAGAGCAGCATACACTTAGGCACATATTGGTTGTATTTCTACTCTGGTGACTCCACACATCAGAAAATCAGTTTGAAGGTGATTCCACTGGCAGAAGAATCCAGAGCTAAATTTTTCATGGTGACTCCAATCAAGCTCCAAATGTGATTCAAAGACTCCATTGGAGAATGTGACTTGTTGACAGAGATATGGAAGAGAAGTATGGAAAAATCAGGTACTCGATCTTAAGTTTAGTTGAAGAAGTACTTTTTTGTTTTATCAATATCTTCTTGTCCTTTCCTAAGTTTTTCAAAAGAATATTTCTTCACTTACTGCATTCAAATGAATCCCAAAGATATACCCTTGTATATCCTTCATTGCAAACTATAGGTATACCTCCTTCTTGTATAACCAATATTCATCAAGCTCCTTCCTCTGAATCATATGATGTTCATGATAATTCTTGTGAGATTAATGAAACCAAAGCTGAGCATGTACCTTATGTTCTTAATCATGTGCCCTCCAAGATTCAAGAAAGATATAGTCCTCTTAAATTGTCTTTCATCCTTCATGACTTTCCTCTAAAACATTATAAGTACCTTCCTAGGTTCAATGGAGAGCTTGATGGACATTCAGCTGAAAAACATATTCAGGTCTTTGAGCAGTTTATAGACCTTTTTGAGATTGAACATGATGATGTGTCTATGAGGGCCTTTTCTCAGTCCTTACAAGGAGATTCCAAAGCACGGTTCAGACATTTGCAACCTTAATCGATTAGCTCATGGGATAAATTGAGGGAAGCTTTTCGTAGATTTTGGGGTGAGAGAAAGTCATGGGATATACTCCCTTCAGATTTTTATGCCATGAGAAGAATGAAATATGAAACCATCTCAAATTTCAATAGGACGTTTGCTAATCTTTATTATAAACTGTCTAACGAAATTCAACCCACTGAAGTTATTTCCATGCTCCATTATGCAACATCCTTTCATCCAGGTTTGTCTTTCTTTCTGATGGAAAGAAGATCTAAGTCCTTACAGCGAATGTTTAATGATGTTCAGGAGATTCAACACAATATTCAAGCATGTAAACAAATTCGAAATGAGGAGTTGGATGCTAAAGAACATGACAATGAATATGAACAAAACACAGTTGATTTGAATCTTGAGAAGAGGGTTAATAATATCATATGTCCTCTTGAATCTTTAAATGTTGATGATTTTGAAAAGGATTATATTCCACTTATTGAAAAATAAGGTGCTAATTTATCTTCTGATCCATCTCATCATAAGCATAGGGCTGATTGTTTTATGTATTCATTTGTAGACAATCAAGATAATGAATTTGCAAATCAGCTTGTTGAAGAGAAGGTTGATGTCCCAAGCTTTTTCTTGTTAGATGAAATTGCAGATGTTGATGATTTGCCTATATATGATGAATATGATGATGATTACAGTGTTGATTTCCTAGAACAACCAGCTGCATGTTCTCTATCAGAAAATGTTCCTTTTCAGTAGTGTAATGAGAGAAATCAGCCTACATATCACAGTTACAAAGAAGAAAGTATTGAATCAGTTGAAGAAAATTATTTACCTTAATTCCTTTCTTCATTTAAATTGTTCAAAGAAAATTCTAACATCATCACCGAAGCAAAGGAATGTGTGTTGATGCCAAATCACACTAATTCACTTGAACAAATTGACAAGAAATTGCAGCGATATTCTCATGTGTTTGATGACCCTGTTACTTGTTATGTAGTGTTGGCCCTTGGGTATGGAAGTAATCGAAGATTAAGGAAAAAAAGAAGGAATGTGAATTGTGCAGAAGACATAGAGACTGATAATAGGTCGAAGTGAGTAGAAGAGAAGAAAATATGGATCGAAGCAAGAGAAAGCAAGCCATTGGAAGAAGATACCAAGGATGACAGATCGACAAGGAAGACGGATTATGGACAACTCAGCAAGAGAAAAAACACCACCATTGGATGCTTTCGAGCACCGCGCAAGGAAGGAAAGCCAGGTTGGCGAAGCCGTAAAAATGCAGGTCAAGTTGACCTAGGGTTTTGGTATCTAGGGTTTTGGCACTTAGGTCTCAGCCTAAGGCTATCGATGAGTGATTGTAATGTATAAATAAGAACCTAGATGAGGGAAGAAGGAGTGGTTATGAGTTTGTTGCTCGATTATGTTATGAGAAGGGATTTCTATTAAGAGAGAATTATTGTAAGGTGAGAACCTTCAGGTATTGTAAGATCTTCAGCTGGGTGTGAAGATCAACCCTGCAGCTGGGTGCATAGGGAAGGGAGAGAAGAGAGAAGAGAGAATATATGCTAGCTAAGAGAGAAGATAGAACTGTATGCTTTCATCTTAATATATTATAAAGAATAGTTCTGTGGACGTATCCCTAGAGAGAGGGTGAACCACGTATATCTTGTGTTATGTGTGATTAATGTTGTCTTCTTTGTCAATTGATATGTTGTCATTGTGATATTGTGTTAGATCTGAAATATAACTTGCACAATAGGCTTAAGGAAGATAAAAGAATACTAGATTGATGTTTGTTGTTGCTTTGAATCCACTATACATTCCTTCTGGTTGTAGACACCTGTGTCCTACAACCCCCTATAGCTACTTCAGGTGAGACTGCATCTGCTTCACAGGTGTTTCTGAAAGGGTCAGTATTTAGGGATTGTTAGTGCGCTCTTGAGTATTGAACCCTGGGTCTGCCCCTATGCCAACAAATGGTTCTATTTCCAGGACTGGGATCCTCTTGAGGGAATATCAAGGTGGTTTCCCAGAACAAGAACCCTAATATTAGTACAGAGCATTGGTTGGGAAGGTATATCTTTACTGATATACATGAGAGTTTCTTTGAAGGGATTCATAAGGAGCTATACAAGTGGTTAGCCAGATTAGCAGATACCCAGTTCGAGATCATATCTAAGCCACTTATGGTTTGGACGTCAGTGCTGGTCAATAAGGTTAAGAGAGTTGATAACGTCATGTCAAGAGCAGTGGATCACTGGTTTGATAGTACCATTGGAGGGTATATCACCGAGTTTGCTATTGACAGAGTATAGTCATATAGCCAAGCAGAGAGATATTTCTTTAAGGGACCTAGAGGAAATTTTTTACATTTACTGAAGTTGAAGATCAAGATGCTATTGCATGAGAAAAACATCTTGAAGATACAGTAGTGGGTCATATTGAAGAGATAATGTTCAAGAATTCAGACAACAACAGTGACATGGAGATCAAACATACATGCAATGGAAGGATATTCAGAGAAGTTCCTTTGGCGAACTTGTTTGAGTGAGACCAAGAACCTCTTCTACGGGAAGAAGGATTCTATAGTGGGGAAAAGGAAGAGATACTGAGTGAAGAACATTCAAGATCCATTGGACCAAGAGAAGAAGAGACTAAAGAACCTCGCTGAGAAGAAATAGAAACTTCAGTAACTGTGCAGATCATTGAAGTAAGTACTATTACTCCTCCTATTGTTTCAGCAGCATTAAGTAACCTGAGTAACCTAAGTTGTCAGAGCACTCAGATCACTAGTACAAGTAGCTTAGTACCTATTCAGTTAGGAAACCTAGGAAGATCTGTGGCTGATGAGATGAGGTTACCCACCTTTAAGGGAGATGGATCTGAAGATCCTGAGTAGCACTGATTTCTATGTGAAGTTGTATGGAGTATTAAGAATATCACCGACGAAGCTGTTAAACGAGCTCAGTTCAACACTACCCTGAGAGACCGTGCACTGAGCTAGTACATGAAGTTTGTCCAAGGAGTTACCCAGCCCAAACCATTGAACCAGATCAAAACTGCATTGATTGCATAATTCAAGAAACCCAAGTCGAAGTCACAGTGCATTACAAAACTAAAATAAATCAAAAAAAGAATAGTTGAACTTGTGTGGGAGTTTGATCAGAGGTTTAAAACCCTAACAGGCCATTTGAGTTTTCAGATCCCAGACAAGAAGAGCAAGGAGTGGTTCATTTCTACCCTCTTACCACACATCAAAGTTCCTTTGATGCAACAAAAGATTTCTTCGCAGGCTGAGGCACTGGAGATCGCCATTAAACTAGAATCAGCCCCTGTGGGAGAATCCAACTCAGGTATGAGTCAAATCTTGAGTCAGCTAACTAGCTTATCACTGCAGGTCGAAGATATGAAGAAAGACAAGGGAAAAGATAAAAGAGAAGATATATGGTGTATTAGATGCAAATCAAAAGGCCATGACAAGGATAAATGTCCCCTATTTCATGAGTATTTGGCATCTAGAGCCCCGAGTCCTTTAAAGCAAGTTACCCTACCTTGGTGCGAGGTATGTAGAAATCGACATCGCCTTGGTGAATGTTACTATCTCCAAAAATATGTCTAGGCACCTGCAAATCTGTATTATGCATTCTATAATTTGGTAGGACACAATGACAAGGATTGTAGAGATTATGATCTCATGCAT